>SKCR01003209.1:0-85713 GCA_019454045.1 Zanthoxylum bungeanum
TACTTTTAAATAGGTCATGATTCTGTAAGACTTATTCTACGTAATATATACTTATACTATTCATCAGTGCACTATGCATACACTACTCACACAAGTACTAATTATATATAAATTGTCATTATGCATTAATGCCAATTACATGCTCTCCTTGATGATCCAGAATATCAATCTTTACGTATAACTATGATTATGTTCTACTTTATTATGCCATGCTTTTTGTAAAATATTTTCTGAAAACCTTTTGGAAAAACTATTTTCTAAAAACTATTTCTTGAAACTCTTTATAAACCGTCTTCTAAATCCCTTTTCTGAAAATCTTCTTAATGAAAACTGAAATCTGAAATCTTTTCTTGAAAACTGAAATCTGAATTGTGCATCTCTGCCCATAGGTGCATCTCCGCCCGAAGGCACATCTCCACCCGAAGGCTCATCTCCGCCCGTAGGCGTATCTCCTCCCGTAGGTGCCTCTCCGCCTGAAGGCGCATCTCCGCCCAGGAATATAGCATCTGATCGCTGAGGATCTAGGGGCGTCCCCTCAGTCCTCCACATGTGCACATGTATATAAATCTGTCAATTCCATCCGTGTCTCAAGTTACGTACGGGGTGAATTTTTCCCTCATGCCCCGAAAAACATAAAACCATCTTCTGTATCTCAAAATTGTAAGAACAAAACACTTCTAAAATACGATTTTTCTCAAAAGCATTCGAAAATTGTCCTTTAAAACTCTTTGGGTTTCAAAATCATTCTTAATTTCAACTTAAATTATGAAAATCAAAATGCATAATCATGCATATACATTTCCTATGCTTTTCACCTACCTTCTTTTATCTTGTGTTATCTCATGTTCTAAATTCTTATGCTATCCTCAATGCATTCTGCATATTTCACACATGCTCCGTACACATTTACATACTTTATTACTATTCAAATTCATAATCTCAATCCTAATTTTCCAGTTCTTCTTCCAATAAAATTTCACTTCAAAAATAGGGAATAAAGACTACAATGGATGACTCAAGCCATAAGAAATTTATAACAAATATCATTAAAGAGTTATCATGATATCCTCAAATCTAAGCCAAAAGGACAATATACGAGCTATATCAGCTTATCAATAAACCAAATATGAATTCCCAGCTAACCTGTTAGAAATTAGATACTAGCAGTATAATTTTAAAAAAAAAAACTCACTGTTATACTCAACAAAACATTAAAGAATAACATCGTAGGCCTCATTAGAAAAATAAGACCCATCTCCAGATGCTTAATCTTCAGCATAGTAATCAGTCATCATGCATGCAATAGAATTAAAACAAATAATATTCCAATTCTAAATGAATGTTAATTGAAGCTGAAACATGCATTCAGCAACTATAATTCATCCATTAACAAAATTAAAACTTCAACAGTTGTATGACCCCAAAGCTTCAATATTCAATAAATTTATAACAGTTAACGAACCCCCTCAAAATACTAAAAAATTTCATGTTCAAAAAAAACCAACAGTATACTTAACATATTTAAATAGCAACTTCATTCTTCATTCAGAATTCCTCTCAATTTCTAGGGTTCTGCACCGATTTCCTCAATTTGGAAAATCTCCCTAATCTCAAAAATTTCTGTTAAATTCTTACTAAATATCAAATTTAGATTTCTTCTAACATATTTCTATTCCCTTATCAAGCTCAATTTCAGAATTTAAATTCAAACCTCCAATGACGAAAAAATCAATTTGACTCAAGGAGATTATGAATATAGTTTGCTTACAGATTAAACCCACAACGCTATTCAAATTAACCAACTTTCAAAATCTTAGCACTAAAGCTACTTGAAATAAGATGAAATAACTTCAACTCAATTTTAAATTTTATTTGAAATCCATACAATCCAACTCTGAAACGAAAACCCAAAAATTAATCAAAATTGACAATTGAATTGGGACAGTCGTGTCAAAACTCTATTAATTTAAAATAAAACTGAGAGTGAAATCAAAAGTATCAAAAGTCAAACCTTTTTACTATTTTTTTTTTACATTCGACTTGCAGATGGATGGAGCAAAGAATTGACATTCTTCAAAAAGTAAAAAGGGAAAAGAAAGATTACTAAACAAGCTGAAAACGAACCAAAACAATCTGAAACGCAAAGAAATGATTATTGAAATAATCTGAAGATTAACCAAAATTATAATTTGACGCTTCATTCAATAATTTTTTTTTTGTACGTGTTCCACTTTCACTACCACTTCTACAACCCATTATTAAACCCCAAATCTTCAAATTTAATCAAAACCTTGAATAAATTAAATGCAGAAATTCAAGGAATTCATGGCATAAATTACTTACTATTTCAAATTACTGGATCCTCCATATTTCTTCATCTTCTTCTTCTTCTCGATCCTTTCGCTGTCTCTTCAACGGTTCAGCCCCCGCTATCTCCTGCCCTCACTGCCAGCTCACCATCACCACGCCGGAGACTCACCGACAGTAGAGGATACAGCCAGATGTGGTGAACCTCCTCCCTTGCTATCATTCTCTCTCTCAGCCTCTCTCACTTTCTCGATTCCTCTCTCTACTTCCCCTTTTTTCCTGGTTTCTTGTGAGTGTGTGTTGTGTGTATGATTCATGTGTGTGTGTGTGTATTGTATATGTAATACGTGTGGTGTGTGTTCCCTCTTTTTTCTTTATATATTTATTTGCTTATTAGTTACTAATTTCCTAGAAATATGTATAAACTTCAATTAAATAGGCTCGGACTTATATTCTCTTTTTTAATTTTCTATGGGCTTGGGTTTCACTCTTCTTTATTTTCTAATTCCTTAATCACAATAAATTTTCATTACTTCTAATTATTCCCTAACACAAGAAAAAAAATTCAAAATTATCAGAACAAGATGTAAATAAAAACATTCATAATTTTATTAATTAAAGAAAAATAAATTACAAAAGAAAAAATACACACAATAGCTCATACCACAAAGTCTCAAGAGAGACCTGTGGAAATTTTGCTAAGGAAATGAAGTGCTGAGCATCATCTATTTATAGAGGATGTTTTGCATTTCTTTCGAAGAATTTGCATGTAACTTTCAAAAGTTGCATGCAAAATACACAACATGACAAACCACATTAGTTTGTCATGTTAACCATTTTTTCAAATGAAAATGTCAATCCACTGAAAGGTGGATTGATATTTAAAAATATTTATGTTAGACATAAAACAATTAAT
The DNA here is from genome assembly GCA_019454045.1 of Zanthoxylum bungeanum. Taxonomy (NCBI): domain Eukaryota; kingdom Viridiplantae; phylum Streptophyta; class Magnoliopsida; order Sapindales; family Rutaceae; genus Zanthoxylum; species Zanthoxylum bungeanum. Next base: position 3,224 of record SKCR01003209.1, read on the forward strand.
AAGAGTTTGGAACTCTAAATTAAAGCTTAGAGTTATGGCTACCACTCTAGAAATACTTGACCACCTTTAGGTGACATAGAACTGTTAACGAGATATTTCTTTTTGGGATTCCAATTTGGTTTGTAAATTGGATTCAAAATTAACGCAAATACATATTTAGAATAAATTTATGTTTTTGTAAAAATATTTGATATTTTGAAAAACTTGATTTTTATTTTATAACATGTGTTGATGTTGGTTTTGATGTTAAAAATTAATTTTGGATGTTTTTGAAGTATTTAGGGAAGACCGGAAGAAGTGATTAAAAAAAACAATTAAGAAATGAAAGCAAAAAAAAAAGAAAAAAATATTTCAGGCCTATGCGCTATAGTAGATGCGCGCACTGTAGCGAGTGGCTTCACGGCGCGCGCTGATTTTTGTTTTTCCCCGTTTTTGAGTTTCTGGACTTCGATTCAGCCCCAATTTTTTCATATACACTCGTAATGAAATATAGTATCTCATTAAATAATTTAAAATTATACTGATACTTGATATCCATGAGTTAGACCCACTTCCGCTGAGAGGGGCATTGATCCGACCCTAGGGGTTTCACAACTGCCCCAACATATATAATATATAAAATAACACATAAGAATGTGCTAGGCCCCAGCCTTTTTGAAAAAAAAAATAATTTTTTATTTTTTAAAAAAATTAAGTAATTTTTAGAATTTTTAATACTAAATATTGAAAAAAAAATATCAATATTTTTAGATGTAACGATCAGTAGTAATTACTACTATCTATGACAATATTATTACTTGCGGGACAAATGAATGTAAAATAAATCATGATGGGATTCTAATACAGTTATGAAAAGAATTTGGGAACGATCGGTAAATTACTCGAGGTCCCGAGAAGAAATTGTACCGTATGCCTTTTTGTACTATAAATGGTATTTTGGGCATACCTTTTTCAAAAGAACTCTGAATTTTATGAATTTTATATCATCGGAAAGCTTAGACCAAGACCTACAACTTCCGCATTATACATTCTTCCAAATTCGGACCAGAACTAGGTCAGAAACGCAAGTCAAATTCTGAGTGAATAGTGATTTCGGACCCAATGACAAAAACACTAAAAAATCTCCATTTCTCTAGATAATTCTACACTCTACCTTATATCAATTGGGTCCTACTATAAAAAGGGCCCTATTCACCATGGAAGAAAAGAGAAAAAAGGTAAGAAAACCCATCTAACCCATTTTCAAGTTTTGAAGTTTTAATGATTTTAATAGGATGATTTACAAGGATATGATGATGATTGTATAATTCTTTGTTTGAAATAATGTTTATTGTAGTATAGAAGTATTATTATAAAATAAACCTTGGATGGTTAAGAAGGAAAAATGGGTGATGGGTGGAAATTAGTAGAATGGATATAACCAATTAAGAATTGATTTAAGGACAAATTGATGATTTAGATGATGAAAATTAAATGTGTGATGATGTTTTGAATGTTGGTTTGTGAATTAGAAGTATTAGAAATGAGTAAAGATTGAATATTTTGGGTTTTGGAAGGGTTGAAGAAGTAAAAACAGAACTGATCAGATCCTGGAAATCGCAGGGGTGTCGAGAAGCTGGGGAGTTCTGCGTCGCGACGCGGAGAGGAAGATGAAGATAAGTGCAGGACGCCGCGCATTGCGACGCGAGGCCAGAAAATACACCCATCAATTTTAAGTCCCCAATTTCATTCTAACGCATTAGAAACCATCTTTAGGGATTCATAACAAGATATCTTCATATTCTATATCAAATTATGACTACCACAAATTTCACGAGTGAATCTTCTAGGTATCAAGTTATTTGATTATGTTGATTCTAATTACGTTTCTACCATAGATTATCCACATGAATCACAATTCTTTGGAACAAGTATTCGGTATCAGCCAGAAAATTATCACTGTGAGTGGACAGTCTTTCTTTAAATTGATTTTATTTATTATTTTACTTGTTCTTTATAAATCCAGACTTACTTTTCCAGCATGCAGGGAGTTAGCCTTTATTTATTTACAGTAATTTTTTCAGATGATAGTAACTTATAAAAGAAATATTTTTAAACTTGAGATTTATATTTTCGGGGCATGAGGTAAAACCTACCCCACATGTAACTTCAGACACAGATGGAATTGATGGATACAGAGAGCATGTGCACATGTTGAGGACTGAGGGGGTACTCTCAGATCCTCCAGTTGGGCTAGGGGGACGGCGATACGTAACGCCCCTAGACCCCAGTTTGAGCTTGGGTGGTAGCATTGATCTGCACCCCCAGCTCCAGTTTTTGTCTTGGGGGACGGCGATACGTAACGCCCCAAGACCACCAGATTCTGAGACAGTAGTGGCATGCTTTGGGGGACGGCGATACATAACCCCCAAAGTTATGGATTTGCATTGCTGGCTCCAGTTAGGCGTATGGGGGGACGACGATACGTAACGCCCTCATACGTCTAGATTTTCAGACAAATATATAGATTTCAGAAAAGTTTTCAGTTTCAGATTTCAGATTTCAATATAAAGTTTTCAGAGTTTCAGAATCCAGATTTTTAGCAAATAATTTTCAGACCAGATTTTCAGAAGAAAACAGATTTCAAAAGATACAGAGTTTCTATAAAAGATATTTCTAAAAGTATGATTTTAAAGTTAAAGGACTTTTACTTCAGTTTTCGGTTTTAGTCCACTCACTTAGATTGTATAGCAATCTAACCCCCCACCAGTTTTTAGTTGTTTTGTAGGATTACAGGAGGACAAGCTCGGGAGGATGGATACTAATGCAGTCACCAGGGATGGAGTCCACCAGCATGAAGTCACAAAGCATAAAAGTCTAGTTCATAGTCAAAGTATTTGTATGCTTTAGAGTTGTAATAGTCATTATAGAGTCTATTAAAGTAATGTAAAAAGGAGCATTGCAGAGTATGCATATATAAGTCACAAAAGTATTTTATGTTGGATGAGTTAAGGTTTACATGTATGACATTGCATTAGAATAGTTTACAATACAGACAGAAAGTTAGAGGCTTATGGGGTTAGTACAGCTATCCCATGCCGGTAACATCTCCCAGATCGGGGATGTTACATTAGAGTTGTTTTGAATTATACCTTAACAATGTAGTTATAAAAGCATGTATTTAAAATTTAAAATTAATTTATATAATTAAAAAATATATTTTTATCTATAAAAATCGGGGCTGGGCCGAGTCCGGGCTATTTTGTCTTAGCCCGACCTGAGTCTGGAAACTAAAATTTTACCCTCGGGGTCGAACTATGCTCGAGCTTTTCTACGACTCATAACAATATGATATGATTAGATTTAAAAAAAAAATCAATAAATCAAATTATTCACTTAATTTGGTTCGGTTCATTTTTCCAGTTAAAAAATTATTTTATTTTGGTTTGGTATAGTTCAATTTTTTAATTAAAAAATCGATTTTTGTTTTTAAAAATAAAAAAATTTATGTATTTAGTTCGATTTTCCAATTTTAATTTTAATTTCTTTTGTATTCACCTATATTTTAAGCGCATAATTACTTAATCGTAAAATAGGTAAGGATTGGTGTTTAGTGGGTGAAATTTTTCGTCTAAATCCAAACTATTTGTTGGTGTTAAAGATTCAAGTATTTCTCAATCTAATATATGGGTTATAGTTGAAGATAAGGTGAAAGAAACATTTGAAACTCTATTCACTGGCTTGTTTGACATTTGACACATCTTACTCAAAGTATTTCAAAGGTTTCACCTCACTAGCTTAATGTGAATTTATAATTTTATAGTGAATCACCACTTCACTAACTTTCACTTTTGCATTGAATGCACTCAACTGCTTCTGCAAACCAACATCTTCTTCTTCCATTTTATACTCAACTCAACTCACTAGTGAGAAATAAAATTCACTTCTCTTTCTAGTTTTGTTTATTAAAACATTTTTGAGATGGCCTCAGAACCCAAGTTTCCTTACCAAACACTGATTCATGATTATGATTATTATTTCATTCACTTCAATTTTTCTGGTAGTGAAATGAGGCTATTGCATTATCAAGGAAATGTACTATAAGATTCTAAATGCAAAAATAATAATAATGATATTTAATATTTTATACAACTAAATGTAATTAAAAGATAAAATAGAGTAAAGTAATTTTCAAATATATTTTATTGTAAAAGATATTATATGAATATTATTCTTACAGAAATAAATAATGAAGACAGAGAAAGCATTAGACATCTTAACCAATCCATCAATGATATAAAAAAATACAGATTTATCATTGGATATGCACATGGACACGAAAGATTTTTAAAATTTTCAAATAAATTAAGAGATTCTACAATTAACAATTGAAGTCCTCTATAAGTAGAGGAGTCAATATAAATCACGACACGATTACATACATTTTTGGAATATCGGATAAACTCCATGTCATCCATATTAGGGTCATTGGTGTTGGGATGTACCTCTTAGAGCTGCATGTAAGGTAAACAACTTTATATGTTTTGAAATAAAATGATTCATTATTTATTTATCAAAGTGTTTGTTTAATTTTCGCATATTATAAATTATCTAGCATACCCTAGATTACTAATGTGCCTTCAGACTTAGTGTATAAGTTCCATACACAAGAGGATTTAAGTCTAAAGTAAGTAATCTTAAATAGTCCATAAAAAGCAAACAAAACAGGTACTTTACTTGTGGTTTATCTTTAGCTGCCGTCCATTCTATATTTGTATGGCAACCTTAATCCGGGATCGTCCATGTAGAGATATGAGAATGGAGGCACCTTGTATGATTTGATTATATAGGACTGGACCAAGATGGAAATGACATTCTTATAATATTCGTTTAGAAAAGAAAGTCATTTTGATATACTAGATGGTCATGTATTGATTGATCTTAATCCAGAGTGTACTACAAACTCCTGCATGACAGACTATGTCCTTTGATTTTTAAAGGTGAGGTTGTATAGCAGTCTCGACCAATAGCTACGTACTTTAGGGGCATGATCTCTTGTGTAGCTGGGAACATTTTACATAAATATGGAGTTCACTCTTTCTTGCGAGAAGTAGATGAGTATCTTCCTTAAATGTTGATTCGGTACTTGAACAGTTTGAGCGCTCAAGTCTTTCTATTACGAATAGAAAGATTGAAATTCATAGTAGTTATGAATAAATCGTTCATTAGAGAATCAATGGTACTTAATATATAAATAATTAGAGGGGTATAACAAATATTATGACCTGTATCTAATTACGAGATACTCGTGAAGGGTCAATTTGCATATAGCGACTATATCGATGGACACCGACTTGGTTCAGCTTAATATATCATATGCGGCAACGAGAGTGCAACTTCGGGTTTTTAGTGGAATAACCAGGAGTTAATAATTCAGAATATGTAATTAAGAGCTTAATTAATATTTCGAGATTATTGGAGCTCGGAATCGTAGGTCCATTTGGCCCCCTTGCTAGCTCATTATACTATAGCGAATTTAGTATAATTGGATAGTCCAATTATATACTTACATATGTATAATTATTATTGTATGATTAATAATATTATTTGTCACACTTAGAACTATATATTAAAAGTTAATATATGGTTTTAATAATTATATGATAATAATTAAATAAATTAAATTAAATTATATTTGATATAATTTAATAAGGCTAAAGTTGTAATTTCCAATTATTGGGTTTTGGAAACCCTTGATTTAATTTTGGAAGTTATAAATCTATAATGACATTAATTTTTTTTTTAATTTTGTAACATCTTTGGCTTTATGGAAAGTTAATTTTGTTGTTACAAAATTAATAAAACAATAAAAATTATTCCTTATTTTTTAGTGCTGAGTTCATTATGTGCATGGTGAAGATGAAGGGTTTTTGTTTGTTTTGGAAACAAATAACCCTAGGTAAAAAAAGAAGATTTATTTTTCTTTTTGCAGAAGCCTTTCATTCATGAACCCTAGCCACCTTTCATCTTCTTCTTCCTCCTCTCAAAAGTTGAGAAAAATAAAACAAAAGAAAAAAGAAGAAAAATAATACAAAACATAAGTGTGATTTAATCTCTAAATAGTTTAGGGATTAATATTGTGAGTCTTGCCCACACAAGTTTCTGTTGGTAATGAGATATAGTTCGGAAGACTTTTTGATGTCGAACAAATAATCATCTTCATCTTATTCTTGTATGTACTCAGCAGTGAGACTTTATTTTGCTCACTGCCGCCCTTTTACTTGGTGAAATAAAACTCGGTTTGGTTTCATTTTAATTCAGTTTTTTGGGGAACATTTTGTGGTGTTTTGGGGCTGTGTTGGGGCTGTTTTCAAGTGAAAAATCAGAATTGAAACACAGACATTGTCCATGCATTTCAGGGACTATTTCAGTAGTGCATTGGGCGCGTATCGGGTCCAAGACAGTCTAGAGCTATTCAGGGACTATTCAGGGATTTTTTGGGGATGAAATTTTATCTAAAATTGAAGTAAAATTTTAGTGGTGGTGGCAGTAATATTCGACCACTCAGTGAGAATGGAAGAAAAAATTTTCAAGTCCGATCAGGGTTCCTAAGACGTTTCCGCTGAACAAGGAAAGCGTTTCTTACAATTAGCATCGAGAGCAAGGTTGAAAAGTGTTCTTAACCTTCTTTTTTTCATTTAAAGTTATTGTTTTTAATATATTTATATGAGTTATAAATATTGATATGCATGTTTAGATGAGTAGGCACATAATAATATATGATGAATTATTATTGTTTTTCATATGATTAATGGATTTTGCATTGGTCGTAATTTTTCTAGCTCTTATTTTTATGTTGGTTTTGTTTTTGGGATGTAAGGTCATAATGCCATTGTTTACGATTGTTGTATTTTAATTTTCCAATGTAAAAAATTCAATTGTTGTAGTTTGTAACACCAAAGTCGCAAAAGGTGTCAACACTTGGACCGTGATTTGAAGACAAAAGGATGCCTTGAGTATTTTTGTACTAATTAGATTAATATAGGGAAAAATAAGAGCCCAGTCAATTCAAAATAATTTTTATGTTATATGTATGTTTTAATTCGAAATGTTTAAATAACATGTCATATAGCTTATGGTGTTTATTCTAGCATTTCACATGCCTTAACATGTTTTAAATGTATTAGCATTATATACATGAAATATGATTCTATGTGATTTAAAATATTTAAATTAGAATATGATATGCATGGAAAAATAATTAATTGGACTAATTGATTTTAAGGTTTAAAATTTGAATTCTAATATATTTAACTGAATATATTGACCCAATACGCCTTGTGTTCAAGCTCAACTGGCAGATGACACGCTTTCTCAAACACCATTGATATGGGAACATATCAATGGGTGTCTTGTAAGCTATCCGGTAGGCCTATAATGCATCATCCAGTTTTGTAGACCAGTCCCTCATTGTTGATCCAATAGTTCTTTCCAAGATTTTTTTGATTTTCCTGTTTGAAACTTCAACCTGTCTATTTGACTGCGGATGGTAGGCAATGGCAACCTTAACTCCATATCTTGATATTAGTGCATCGAAATATCTGTTGTAAAAGTGTGTACCACCATCGCTGATAATTGCACGAGGTGTTCTGAGGCGAGTGAAAATATTATTTTTAAGGAATTTGATCACCACTTTTGAATCATTGGAAGGAAGTGCAATTGCTTCAACCCATTTGGAGACGTAGTCTACAGCAACTAGTATGTATAGGTTTCCGAATGATGGAACAAAGTGTCTTATAAAATCAATCCCCCATACATCAAATATTTCAACTTCCAGAATATTTTGCAGAGGTCCTTCATTTCTCCTCGAAATATTTCCCGTTCTCTGACTCTGTCACATTGAAGAGAAAACAAGTAAGCATCTTTAAAACGAGTGGGCTAGAACAAACCCGATTGTAGAACTTTGGCTGCAGTTTTATTCCCGCTGAAGTGTCCGCAGTACGGTGATCATTGACAGTGTTGCAGAACACTGTTGACCTCCTCCTGTGGAACACACCGTCTAAATAATTGATCAGCACAGCATTTGAATAGGTACGACTCATCCCAGACATAGTACTTGACTTTTTTGAAGAATTTCTTCTGTTGCTGAGTTCCTGACACTATGTAGTTGACATAGTCAGCAAACCAAGGGACATCATGCTGTTTCATGGCAAATAAATGATCTGCCACTTGGTTTTATGTCCCTTTTCCTGTATCTGATCTCCACGTCGAATTCTTACAGAAGAAGTATCCAACGGATCAATATGGGTTTGGCATCTTTCTTCGCGATCAAATACTTGATTGCTGAATGATCTGTGTAGACCACCACTTTGGGACCCAACAGATAAGAGCAGAATTTGTCAAAAGCGAACACAACTGCAAGCAACTCATTTTCAGTGGTTGTGTAGTTGAGTTGAGCTTCATTCAGAGTTCTGCTGGAGTAGTAAATGGTGTGGAAAATCTTTGTTTTGCGTTCTCCCAAAAATGCACTTACAATAAAATCACTAGCATCACATATCACCTCAAATGGAAGGGTCTAGTCTGATGATATTATGATGGGAGTAGAAACCAGCTTCTGTTTTAAGATCTCAAAAGCCTCAGGCATTCTTTGGTGAAGTTGAAAGGCACATCCTTCTCCAGAAGATTGTGATGAGATCCAGAAAGAGGTCTGTTTGTTGGGCCAAGTTAACGTGAAGTTGTGGCTGATTGCATGGCTTGATCAGATTGGTATATTTGGGCCTTTTTGGTGGATTTGGAAGATTCCTTGGATTCAAGAGTTTGGTCAATGCATGAGACTTTATGAAAGGGCTTTATTATGTCTAAGGGAAGATTGGAATGGGTCTTGGACGTGCTTGGGCTGCCTTGATTGATATTAGGCTTAATTTCCGAATGGTGCATTAGCATTGGCAGGATTTACACAGTCTTCGTATTTTGGACGTAACTTTCTCGTTGGATGTCTGATTTTCTGATTCAAGTTACATTGGAAAGGGAACTCGTAGCTCTACAACTTTATAACTTACATCAAAGTCCAGTTCGGACTTCTTCTTTGTCAAAACGAGGACGTAAGTTGTCCCTATAGTTTTTTATATTTTATATTTTTTTTAAGGTTATGTGTTGTTTAAGTGCTGGGCTGAACTTTAATTATATTACAAAGCCCATGCACGAAATTTTAAAGTATTTTATGTGTTATTAGGTTTATTTTACTAGGGTTTTATTATATTTGAGTAGAATTAGCGTTAGCCACCTATTTAAAGAGGCATTATTCATTGTAATTAGAATTAACCAATAATATATTTTTTTTTACAAAACAAAGTGACTTGTGTCATCTTGAGGGAGTGGATTCTTCCTTGGCTCTAAGGAACAAAAGCTTATCAACGTGTGGGGAAGCATTGTGGCGCTGTATCGCTGTTCAGGATTCTCCAAAGAAATAAAGAAAGGTTCTTAAAGGAAATGTTCCTTAAGGGTTGGACTTGATCTTGGAAGGATTTTGTTCTTACAAAATCAAGATTCGCTGTTCTTAGGGCTTAGAACACGTGGAGGGGTTTGCTTGGCTTTGTTCCAGGCGGGTTTCTATCAGATTGCATAGAGGTTTAGCAATCTTTGAGAAGTTTTTGATGAATCTCCTGTAAAAACATGCATGTCTAAGAAAGTTCCGAATTCCTTTGACAGATGTTGGTGGAGGTAGCTTTTCAATTGTCTCGATCTTTGCTTTTTTTACCTCGATTCCTTTTTGTGAGATCCGATATCCAAGAACTATGTCTTCCTGTACCATGAAGTGGCATTTATCCCAGTTGAGTACCGGGTTTGTATCTTCGCACCTTTGTAGCATTTGTTTCAGATTTTGCAAGCAATAGTCAAAAGAGTCTCCAAACATAGAGAAATCATCCATGAAAACCTCCATACTCTGCTCCAGCATGTTTGAGAAAATAGCCATCATGCAACGTTGAAATGCGGCATGAGCATACATTATCCAAATGGCATCCTGCGGAAAGCAAAAGTACCATAGAGACATGTAAATGTGGTTTTATCCTGATCTTCTAGGGCGATGGCAATCTGATTATACCCTGAGTATCCATCCAGAAAGCAATAGTACTCATGTCTCGCCAGCCTGTCTAGCATCTGATCAATGAATGGTAGCGGAAAATGATCTTTCCTTATTACTTTGTTCAGCTTCTGGTAGTCCATGCATACTCTCCATCCAGTCACTGTTCTTGTTGGAATCAGCTTGTTCTTTTCATTTATGACTATAGTAATTCCTCATTTCTTCAGCACACATTGCATAGGACTCACCCAGGTGCTATCTGAGATGGGGTAAATGATGCCAGCATCCAACCATTTGATGATTTCTTTCTTCACGACTTCCTTCATGATTGGATTGAGTCTCTGTTGATGCTCCACTGTGGGTTTGTACTCATCGTTCATCAAGATCTTTTGCATGTAAAATGATGGACTAATGCCTCGAATATCTGCTATAGTCTAGCCAATGGCTATCTTGTGTTCTCTTAACACTCTTAGCAACTTTTATTCCTGCTCCAATGTTAGCGAAGAAGAAATAATCACAGGTAATTAAGAAGAGTTTCCAAGAAATACATACCTGAGATGGCTCAGAAGTAGCTTCAGCTCCAACTACGGTGGTTCTTCAATTGAAGGCTTGATCCGATCTTTCTTTGATAGTTCCAGACTTTCCACTGGTGGTGTCGATTTGAAGCGAAATGGCTTGTCAAGATAGTTGATACATTCCAGAATTTTAGCATCTAGCTCGCTATCAGTCATTTCGGTGATACAAGCTTCAAGTTTATCCGTGGGAATTGTATCGGTATCATGGATGATACTATCAATAACATCAATTCTGAAACATTCTTCTTACTTTCCATCGCTTGGGAATTTCATGGCTTTGAAAATATTGAAGGTAACTTCTTGGTCCTGAACTTTCATGGTTAGTTCTCCTTTTTGTACATCAATAACAGTTCGACCTGTAGCCAAGAATGGTCTCCCAAGAAGGTTAGGTACATCTTTGTCTTCTTCCATGTCATGGATAATGAAATCTGCTGGGAGAATGAGTTTATCAACTTTGACCAGCACATCTTCAACAACTTCTCTCGGGAATGCGAGCGTTCTATCTGTAAGTTGCAAAGAGACTGAGGTAGGCATTGCTTCTCCAATTTTTAATTTCATGTAAATAGAAAAATGCATCAAATTAACACTTGCACCTAAATCACATAAAGCCTTACCGATATAATGTTCTCCAATAGTGCATGGAACTGTGAAACTGCTAGGATCTTTTAACTTCGGAGGAAGTTTCCTCTGAATGATGGCACTGCATTCTTCTATCAATGCAACTGTCTCGTAGTCTCCCAATCTACATTTTCGTGAAAGAATATCTTTCATGAATTTAACATAGCTGGGCATTTCTTCCAAGGCTTCTGCAAATGGGATGTTGATATGCAGCTTTTTGAAAACCTCCAAGAAATGAGCAAACTGCTTGTCCAATTTGTTTTTCTGAAGACGCTGTGGAAAAAGGTGGAGGTGGAGTGATTTGATCTTTTTCTTTTTCCTTTACTTATTTTTCCTTTGCTTCTTTTTCCTCTGCTTTATTTTTCTCCATTTGTGGAACTACATCTTTTGGAACTTCTTCAATGATTGCCTTGATCCCAACATCTTTGTTGATTTTAGTACCGCTTTTTAAGGTTATGGCTAGAAATTGCTCATTCCATTGGTTCGTTGGATTTGGCTCTATCTTGCTGGAAAGATTCCTAGCGGTTTGTAACTCTAAGCATTAGCTAGTTGTCCTATCTGATTTTCCAATGCTTTGATGGAAGCTGATTGGCTCTGAAAGATAACATCATATTTTTTTAACTGAGCCAGCACTTCTGCTATTCCTGATTCACTTGCCTGCTATCGGCCTTTGTTCTGTTGCTGCTGGAATCCGGGTGGTGGATAGTTCTTTGGCCCTGAATTGTTGCTCTATGAGAAATTGGGATGATTCCTCCACCTTGGGTTGTAGATGTTGGAATATGGATTGTTCCCCTGTCTGTTGAAATTGTTGACATAGTTCACTATCTCTTTAAGTTGGTTTGGCTATAGTCCTTCTCCATATGGTGAACTTGTGGATCCGACAATGCTTTATGTGCTGAAAGTCTCCATGAATTTGCATATCTGATCCAGCTTGGCACTGACTATTGTATTGGCTCCAACTTCATAAATTCCTGTAATTCTTTGGATCATACTCCTTTCTGTTGGCCATAAGGAATTTTTATTGGCCATTTCTTCGATTAGGTCCCAGGCTTGAGCTTCTCCTTTTGCCATCAAAGCTCCTCCAGCAGCAGCATCAATTATGGTTCTCATCAATCCAGAAAGTCCATTATAGAAAGTTTGGACTTGAAGCCATTTTGGAATCTCATGGTGAGGACATTTCCAGAGAAAATCTTTGTACCTTTCCCAAACTTCGTAAAGGGTTTCTGAATCTTATTGCACAAAGGATGTGATGTCATTCCTCAGTTTTTCTGTTCTAGCTGGTGGAAAGTACTTTGCAAGGAAATTGGTGGCTAAAGTGTTCCAAGTTGTGATAGAACCTATTGGTAGTGAATGTAGCCAAGCTTTAGCTTTATCCTTCAAGGAATATGGGAAAACTCGAAGTCTCATTGCTTATTCTGATGCTCGGTTGTAATTGAAAGTGCCGCAAACTTCCAGGAAGTTACTGATGTGGGCATTAAGATCTTCAGTTGCATTCCCCCCAAACTGAACTGACTGTTAAATCATCTGAATGCATGTTTTGATATCACCCGTATTTGCTGGTAAGAGAGGAAGTACAATACAGGAAATGAGGCCATCAACCGCATGAATGGTTCTGTCTCAAATGGGAATTGGTGGTGCAACCTCCAAAGGTTTAGGTTCCATGTTAACAATTGTTTCTTGCCCTTCTCACTTTCTCTTCTCAATTGTCTGATGGTTCTTTCAATTTATGGGTCAAGCGGTCAGAGTTCAAATCTTCTGGTTCGTCTCATGTAGTGTTTAAGAACCTGAAACACAAGAAAATGGAAATAATAAGTGAAAAGAAAATAGATACAAGTAATGTATCTAACCTCAAAACTAATAGTAAAAAGACACCGGCAATGGCGCCAAAAACTTGACCGGCGTAATCACACGCATATAACGCAAGCGCACGTATCGTTCAAATAGTATAAAAAGTATCGATCCCACGAGGACTTAATACCTAAGTTATTAATTTATGAAGTCAAAGTTTTACGAGTATCTAATGGATTTATTGATTGATTGGGTGATGATTTTTAAACTTAAAATAAGTAAATAAAAATGACGCGAAAAGAAATTGAGGAAAATTCAAATTTATAAAACTATCCAGGGTTGTGAATCCTTCCAATATATTTTAAAAAGATGAAGTGATTATTTTATGTTTGTGTAATATATTGGTCTACTAACCTGGAACATGAAATTATGCAAAAGCCTCTGTCAATGGTCAGCTGCACGTACCCAGTGTAATCCAATTAAACCATATGTCTATGTTAACCAAATTACCTGGATTCATTAAGATCAAGTTCCAATTGTGGTTACCCCCGCCCGACAGGTATATGTCTATCCTGTAAGGAAATCTATTAAAAGGTTATATTTCCTCAAGGAAGATCATTGGCTATTAAGTCTAAGGCTAAAACCTAAAATTTCTTTGTCAAGTTTATTTTAAATTTACCATATCAATCTTATTAGTGGCCAGTTAACAAGACGTATTAAGCTTAAGATTTAATAAGCAAATCTTTATATTACCCAAACTATAAAATAACCCATTATAACCCGATGATATTGGAATTCATCACAACCCCAGATAACGGACTTAGTTACGACACATATCTAAAGTTAATAAAAGCTTAAATAAGACATAAAGTAAATGTTGGAAATTAAATAAAGTAAATACTGGAAATTAAAAATGTAAAAGTACAATAAAAGAAAATATTGGGGTTAGAGAATCCACTTTTAATATTTCAAAATTAGAAATCTCCCTTATTCTCAATGTTTACCGATTAATTAACCAGACCATAAAGGCGGTAATTTCATTTGTCTCAATTAAATCCAAACGACCATATAGGCGGTAACAAGTTATTACCTAAACCGACCATATAGGCGGAAGCTACGTCTGAAATGAAAAACCGACCATCTAGGCAGTAAATAAGGTTATCACATAAACCGGCCATATAAGCGGTAACTAATTGATCCAAATTTTGATTAAAATAAGGGAGATTAATTTAATTTATTATATTAAAAATCATACCTCTTCACCCCAGCAGAATGAGATTACCTGCTCATGCTGTAAATGAAAACACATAAAATTTTATTAATTAAATTAAAAAAATATATAATAACACTTAAATAATATACAAGACACTTTTCTTTAGATTTTAATGGAGAAACTCCTCCAAAGAAAGCATGAAAAATTTACAATGTTAAGCTTGGTATTTATAGGAAAATCTAAAGCATTCCACCAATTTCTCCATCAATTACTCCACCAATTATTCCACCAAACATGGCATCAAACATGACACCAATGGTGGAAGTTTGACAATTTTTACTTTTTTTATTTTATTAATTTTATTTTCTATTTTGAAAATGACTATAGTAATTACACAAAGTACACTAAATTATTAATCAATTTCGGCATTCCAAACTTCAGAATTCGAAAATATTTAAATCTTCAAAGTTGTAGAACTCTGTGTCTTCTTTAATCTGACACTTGAATAAGCTCACTCGGATATCAGATGAAAAATTTATGTCCAAAATACCAAACTTTGTGCAAAATTGAAATTTAGGACTGTACTTCGTGATGCGTATAGTAAATTTCCGTTTTCGCCATTTTTACTCCGAATTTCATCGTTTTATCCCCGAGTTGATTCCATTAAATCCAAATACTTTATTTATCTGCAAACACATAAAACACATCAAAACGTTCATCAAACCCGAGAAACTAAACAAGATATTAGGTAAAAGAAGCAGTAAATATTGATATATTTTCCACACATCAGGAGGCACCTTGTATGATGTGATCACATAAGACTGGACCCAGATGGAAATGACGTTCTTATAATATCCGTTAAAACAAAGAAAGTCATTTTGATATATTAGATGGTCATATATGAATTGATCTTAATCTAGAGTGTACTACGAACTTCTGCATGACAGGCTATGTCCTTTGATTTACAAAGGTGAGGTTGGTGTAGCATTCCCGAACAATATCTACGTACTTTGAGGGCATGGTCTGTTGTATAGCTGGGAACATTTTACATAGATATGAAGTTCACTCCTTCTTGCAAGAAGTAGAGAAGTATCTTTCTTAAGGGTTGATTCAGTGCTTGAACGGTTAGAGCACTCAAGTCTTTTTATTACAAATAGAAATATTAAAATTCATAATCGTTATGAATATATCGTTCATTAGGAATCATTGATACTTAAGGTAAAAATAATTAGAGGGGTATAATAGACATTATGACTCGACTCTAATTATGAGATACTCGTGAAGGGTTAATCTATATGTAGTGACTATATCGATGGACATCGACTTGGTTCAGCTTATATATCATCTACGGCAATGAGAATGTAACTTTGGGTTTTTAGTAGAATAACCCATAGTTAATAATTCAGAATATTTAATTAAGAGTTTAATTAATATTTTGAGATTATTAGAGTTCAGAACTGTAGGTCCATTTGGTCCCCGTGCGAGCTCGATATACTATAGCGGATTTAGTATAATTGGATAGTCCAATTATATACTCACAAAGGTATAAATATTATTAATATAATTAATAATATTAATATGTCATTAATAATATTAATATGTCACACTTGAAACATTATATTAAAAGTTAACATATGGTCTTATTAAATATATGATATTTAAAGTAATATAATTTAATATTATTAAATAAATTAAATGAAAAAGTTAAGATAGTAATTTTTAAATTTGAGTTTTGGAAACCTTTGGATTTAATTTAGAAGTTACAATTTTTAAATAGGCATTTAACCTTTTGTTTTGTAACATCTTCTCTATTAAGGAAAGAAAATATTGATGTTACAAAATTTTTTATTCACACATGTGCTTGGCCGAATTTTGGTTTAGAAGAAGAGGAAGAGTTTTGTTTTATTTTGTAAAATTAAACCCTAAGTATAAAAATGAAAATTATTTTTCTTTTTGGAAGAAGCCTTTCATTCTTACCCTAGCCTCCATATTCTTCTTGTTCATTTTCTCTCAAAAGTTGAGATAAAACCAAAAAGAAAGAAAAAGAAGAAATTAAAAATAAAATATCAAGTTTGTTTAAATCTCTAAATCGTTTAGGGATTATTTTGTGAGTCTTGCCCACATATGTTTGCATTGGTAACGAGATATAGTTTGGAAGACTTTGTGGTGTCGAACAAATCCTCATCTTCATCTCTTTCTTGTTGTTCATGACAGTGAGTATTATTTTTGCTTATTGCCGCCCCTTTATTGGGTGAAACAGAACTAGGTTTGGTTTCGTTTTAATCCAGTTTTTGGGGGAACATTTTGTGGTGTCTTGGGGTTGTGTTGGGGCTGTTTTCAAGTGAAAAATCAGAACCAAAACACAGCCTCTGTCCGCGTATTTCAGGGGTTGTTTCTATAGTGCGTTGGGGGCGAATCGAGTCCAAAACAATCCAATTTTTATCCTGCTATTCGGGGCTGTACGGGGACTGTTTCGAGGCTGGAATTTTGTATAAAACTGAAGTAATATTTCAGTGGTGGTGGCAGTAGCATTCGGCCAGTTCAAGGGAAGGGCATAAATTTTTTTCAACTCTCATCTGTGTGTCTTAACTGTTTCCACTGCGCAAGGAAAACATTTCCTACAGATACAATGCAAAATTTTTGTTTTCATGTCGACATAAATTGAAACGATAATATTCATTTTATGTCGAGTCAATATATTTATTAATCGTGTTGTATTCATGTGTTACAGAGCTCAATATGTTACTCATTTATAACATGAATATGTAACGACTGACAATCTGACGACCAATGATCTTGACTATTGTTTCATTATGAGACAAATATTACATATATAGTTATGTTGGACACATATACACTCATGAAATAATTTTAGAGACAATCAGAAAATATTTTGAGATTCCGAAACGAGATGGTAGGATGTTTTACTCTGGACAACCCATGGTATTTGGGACATAACATTCTCATACAAACTTTGATTTTTATGAATTTTATATCATCAGAAAGATAAGGTCGAGACCTATAATGTTTGCGTCGAATATTTTTCCAAATTTGAATCAGAATCAGGCTAAACTTTGATATTTTTGTGAATGCTATAGTGATTTTAGGAAAATACTAGAATTGGGTGATGTGGCCTCACCCTAACTACTCATTTGCAAACAAAAATCGTTCTTACGCCCTATAAATTGAACACTATTCAACCACCTCTTCCTCAAGCTAAAAAGAAACGTGAGAAGCTCCCCATTCATTAAATAACAAGTTATTTTTTTTCTTCAATTTTTTTCATCATTTTGGAGTAGCAAGTGATGGTGCCAAGATTCCTCTCATGCAAAATAAGCTCTCTATTTCATTTCCCTCCTTTAATTTCAGTTTTTGGATTGATATTTGTGAGCCCCAAATTCGTATCCTATCAACCCTAGGATTTTGAATTACTTAATTAGCTTTGATTGAGTTGTTAACATGATTGATTGTGTATTTCTTGATAATATAAGAATGGAATTATGCATTTCATGTGAAAAGATGACTGGGTGTGTCATTATTTTTTTTTTTAAAGGATGTGTTGTGGTTACTTTGATGGAGGTTGATGTTGTAGTGTGCTATAAATAATGTGCGTTAAGAGAAGAATTTGAGTTGGTGTTAAAACTTTTAATGGCTTAGTGTTCATGCTTTGATTTATAGTATATAAGAGGTTGGGGATTGTGGTTGGCCCTTGCTTAAGAGGTTTGCCTATATTATGTTTTAGTGTGAGGGTGAATTTGCTTTGAGTTTTATTTTGAGAAAGTTGGAGATGGCCCTGATTTTAGGCCAATGTCTGGACGTTAGACTCTCAGCGTCGCGATGTATAGCAGACAGAAACACACTAACTCGATCTGGTTGAGTGGGCTTCGCGATGCCCAACACTTGGCGTCACGACGTAGAGTAAGTAGAGGCTCTGCCTCAAGTATAAACTAGTGCGCATCGCAACGTGCAACGTCCGGCGTTGCGATGAACGACCAAATTCCAAAATCAGATTTAACCCTTCCAATTGTAACCTAAAATGTTAGAGACCACCCTTAGAGTTTTGTATCATCTCATATACATATAATTTACCATTTCACGAGCGTATGATATCATATAGTGATGATAATTTTGAATTACGCTCTATGATTCATATTCTAATTTAGTTACCTATAATGGTTATTGTAGGAAACACAAATTCCTTCGGCAAAGTGAAGTTACGCTAACGGAACTCCAAATCAGTGAGTGGACCTTTCTTTTCAAAGTTGATTTTATTTATATGTTTTGATACCGAACTTGCTTTTTAAGCACTTAAGGTTTTTAGAACGAGAGTTTTATATTTTTGAGGCATTGGGGAAAAATCCACCTCAGTATGTAACTTGATTCAGATATGAAATTGACGTAGAGAACATGTGCATATCTAGAGGACTAGGGATTACATATGCTTCTAGATCCAAGTTTTAGAGCCTGGAGGGTAGTATAGATCCGCAACCCCCGGTTCTAGTTCAGTAGCTTGGGGGACGTCGATACGTAACGCTCTAAGACCACTAGTTTCAGAGACATGTAGTGGCATGCTTTGGGGGACGACAATACGTAATGCCATCATACGTCATATTTTTCAGAGACAGTTTCCAGAGATAGTTTTCAGAAATAGAATTTTCAGAAATAGTTTTTAGAAATAGATCTTTCAGATACAGGTTTTCAGAATTAGATTTTCCAAAGTAGATTTCAAAAAAGTTTTCCAGAAAGAAAGTTGTTTTAAATTAATAGAGGAGTTTTCAGGGAAAATAATTTGAGATGAATTTGGTTTTATAACCATGGATTTTCAAAAGCATTTTTTGTACCTATTTTTAAACTGTCCACTCACGTAGATCGTTCAAACGATCTAATCTCCCACTCACAGTTTCTCTGTTTTACAGGTATTCCCAGAGAACGAGCTCGAGAGGATGGATACTGATGTAAGTCACTAGAGGGTTTGGTCCACTAGGGTAAGTCAGAGTTCAGTTTAGACAGTGTCAGAGAATGTCATGTAACATATAGTTTGTGTAGTAAAGGATACACATGTAAAGAGTTATAAGTGTTCATTACTAAAGTTGTGATGTGTAGTGAATTTAAGTATTCGGTTTGAAAAATTATTATGTATTTATGATGTTGAGTTGGGCAATGGTCCCGTACATGAGTTTATACATGAACTGAGTTTAATATTGTCAGAAAGTCAGAGGCTCAGGGGAATAAAATGGTCTATTCCCTACCAGTAGCATCTCTGGATTGGGGATGTTACAAAATAATATTCGTATAATCGTGTCAACATGATATAATTAACCGTTTATGAAATGACTCATTTATAACATAAATAATAAATAGATAATCATGTCAAACGACACGATTATCTATTTATAATAAATATTGGAGATAGTTTGGTGATATTTTTATAATTAAATGATTCACTTAAGTAGTTAGACATGTTTTGGGCCAAGATGTCGGAGATAGACCATCGTGGCCAATAACAAATTCGTGAGGAAGACGTGTCGGGCTGTTGGATTGGCAGACTTCCAAATCGGATAATAACTAGCTAGTTGGGTCAAACATTACAATGAGGACATTGGACCCTAATGAATGGATTGTAATATCTCACATTACTTTGAATTGAGTTTGGACATACATTTGTAAGTAATTAACCATTCTTAGCTAATATGAGGCCTCTGAATTAGCACTTCAAAGTAGAGGTGATCACTGTTTCGGGTCAAACCGCAACCCGACCTGATCCGCTTGGCGTGGTATGAAAAAATTAAAAAAGATTTCAGGTCAATCTAAATCGAACCGTAAATTTCGGGTTGGTGTGCGGTTTTCACTTAACCGCGACTCGAACCACCCAAAATCATAAATTTTGACTCAAATCGCGACCCGATCCGCATAAACCGTCGAACCGCGTTCAAATTAGATATTATTTTATATTTTTCTTATTCTTTAACCATGAAATTTAAGGTATTTAATGATTATATGAAAATATGTAATGTATAAATGAAAATTAAGTATTTTTTCTCATCAATTATTATGTGAAAACATATAAAATTTTCTTTAAAAAATTTATAATCCAAACCGTCGACCCGAACAGCCCAAACCCTTAAACTGCCAATCCGAACCATAACGGGTTTTCCTATCAAATTTGCGATTTTGGTTTCTAATTTCCCAAACCGCCAACCCGCACGGTTTGAAGTGAAAAATGAAAAACCGACTCGAACCGCACCGCGACACCCCTATCTCAAAGTTGGCTAACTTTGTAACAATAATAAAACCATAAAGGGCCAAAACTGACAATATTAGAATGAGGTCTCTTGGTTGGGTGCCAATGGCAAGAACAAAGTTGTGAGGGTGATGAATTTAAGCTTGAAATCCATTTATGTTGTGTGCCCCAAAACAGATAATAAAGTCGCGAGAGTACTGGGCCTGATCTTAAAATCCATCTCTGTTGTGTAGCCCAAAACGGAAAAAAAAAAATCGTGTAGTTGGACTGATCACTACAAATGATATCAGAGCCAACCGCCTAACTGATGTGCCAATGAGGATGTTAGGCCTATGGGTGGATTATAATAACTTACATGAGCTTAGATATGCGCTTATAAGTAGTTATCTATCCTCAAGTAGCAAGACATATTTTGGGACAATGACTTAATATACTTGCTGGTAAGAGGGAAGATGTGATGATGTAGGGTTTGGGCTTCAAATCAACCCATGTTGTGTAGCTCAAAACAGATAATAAAGCCGTGAGAGTGATAGGTTTGAGTTTGAAATCCATCTCTGTTGTGTAGCCCAAAACAGACAATATCGTGTTAGTTGGACTGATCACTACAAATAATGTTAGAGCCAACCACTTGATTGATGTGCCAAATTACTAGTGTTTAAGTCCGTATATAAAATACTTAAATTTGCCTTCATATGTAATATTATTTTTAAAAAAAATTATGTTTTATCCCCAATATTTGATTTGAGCAACTCATTTTTAATGACTCAAAACTCATTTTTATTACATTCTTCTCAGTCCCATTTGTAGACACTGTATTTTTACATAAAAGCCCGATGATGAGCCTCGTATGGAGGCACTACCCGATAAGTTACGGAAGTCATGGGAAACGGACGTCGGAAGGGAAAATTCAAAAATAAGTACATCATCAAATTTGATTCGTTTATTTGGTCTCGGGTTCGCTCGAGGGATCTCTATTTTAAATGATAACTTCGGCCTAAAATCCCCACAACCCATACCAAGCCACACGCCCAAGCCCCCACACATACATAAACAACACGCCCAAGTCCACAAAGTCCACGTCACACGCCCAAGGCCCACTAAATCCAATCCAAAATATTCAAAACACATTTAACACATGCCAAAATCTAAATAAATCACCTTTCAAATTAAAAATATTCCCCCATAAAAAATAAACAATATTCTTTCGTTAAATAAATTAATTAAATATATCCTATATTTGATTGATTTGTTCCCTTTTCAAGCCATGCACAAACAAGGAAACCCTAACATGCACTATTATAAAAACAGACATAACCCAAACCCTAATTCTTCTTCTCTCCTTACGCATACAAACCTAAACTCTTCCCTCTCTCTCTAACGCCTCATCTCACTCTCACGCCCTACCTCTCTCTCTCACCCTAAACACAACAACAAATCTACAAACTGACCCCCACAGACCGAAACAATACACACAAAACAAGAATAACCCTTCAACCTGTAGGAAACATTTTCCCTCGCGCAGCGGAAGCGGTTAGACCCACGGATCGAACTTGAATTTTTTTTTGCTTTGCCCTTCCTTTGGCCGAATGATACCAGTGGGTATACTGAAATTTTTCTTCTCTTTTACACAAGATTTCAGCCCCAGAATGCCCCCAAAACAGTCCCCGAACAGCCCCCTGAACTGCAGTGAAATAGCGGACTGTTTTGCACCCGTTACACGCGCGAACTGCACTCAAAACAGCCCACAATATGCGTGAACTGCTGTATGTATTTAGGTCTGATTTTTCACTTAAAAATCAATCCTAACTCGGCCCTTAAATTACCCCAAAGTGCTTCCCAAAACCTGAATTAAAACCAACAAAATCGAGCCCCATGTGCGCGCGACAGTGGGGAACTTACTACCTCACTGTCGTGAGTTATAGGTGAAGGGGAGAAGAGATTTCCAACGCCACAAAGTCTTCCGAGCTATATCTCGTTACTAACGGAGAGTAGTGTGGGCTACACTCACAAATTAATCCCTAAACGTTTTAGAGATTAAATCACACACCGAAATAATTTTCTGGTTCTTCAATTAATTTTCTCAACTCTTGAGAGCATGAAGAAGAGAATGAGGCTAGGGTTTTTTTTTGTGTATTCTTCTGAAAAGAAAAATATAATTTTTTCTTTTTATATTTAGGGTAATATGTTTCATAAAATAAATCAACCACTAGTCTCCCAATCCCTCTAATTTTCGGCCAGGGCAAGGATTCTTCTTTGATTTTGTTTCTAAAACAAACAAATCATATTCCTTACACAAGAGGGAATTCGGCCAAGCTAAGGAGTTTTGATTTGATTTTGTTTCCCAAACAAACAAATCTTAATCCTTGTCCAATGAGGAATTCGACCATGGTGATGTATTTTGATTTGATTTTGTTTCCCAAACAAACAAATCCTATTCCTTATCCAATAAGGAATTCGACCATGGTGATGATTTTTGTTTCCATAATAAATCTTAGCCTTATTAAATTATATTATATATAATTCAATGTTCTAATTTTAATAATTATCATATAATTATTAATACCTTACATTAACTTTTAATGTATAGTCTCAAGTGTGATATAATTAATATTATTAATCATATTACTAATATTTATTCTTTGTGAGTATATAATTGGACTGTCCAATTATATTAACTCCGCTTAAGTATATCGAGCTAGCGCGGGGACCAAATGGACCTACGGTTCCGAGCTCCAATAATCTCGAAATATTAATTAAGCTCTTAATTAAATATTCCGAATTATTAACTCCGGGTTATTCCACTAAAAACTCGAGGTTGTACTCCCGTTGCCGTAGATGAAATATTAAGCCGAACCAAGTCGGTGTCCACCGATATAGTCATTGCATTTGAATTGATCCTTCATGAGTATCTCGTAATTAGAGTCGGGTCAAATGTCTGTTATACCCCTCTAATTATTTTTACCTTAAGTACCATTGATTCTCTAATGAACGATTTATTAATAACTATTATGAATATTAATCTTTCTATTCGTAATAGAAAGACTTGAGCGCTCAAATCGTTCAAGTACCGAATCAACCCTTAAGAAAGATACTCATCTACTTCTCGCAAGAAGGAATGAATTCCATGTCTATATAAGACGTTCCCAGCTACAAAACAAACTGTGCCCCCAAAGTACGTAGCTATTGGTTGGGACTGCTACACCAACCTCACCTTTGTAAATCAAAAGACATAGCCTACCATGCAGGAGTTCGCAGTACACTCAGGATTAAGATAAATCCATATATGACCATCAAGTAGATTGAAGTCACTTTCTTTGTTTTACGGATATTATAAGAATGTAATTTCTATCTGGGTCTGGTCCTTTATGATCGCATCATACAAGGTGCCTCCATTCTCATGTCTCTACATAGACGATCCGGATTAAGATCGCCATACAACTATAGAATGGACCGCAACTATAGATAAACCACAAACAAAGTACCCGGTTTGTTTGCTCTCTATGGACTATTTAAGATTACTAACTTCATACTTAAATCCTCTGGTGTATGACACCCATACACTAAGTCTGAAGGTACATAAGTAATCTACGATATTTACAAGGATATAATATGCGAAAGTTAAACAAACAATTTTTGATAGATAAATAATGTATCTTATTATTTCATAACATATGAAACCGTTTACATCACATGTAGCTCTAGGGCATACATCCCAACAATCTCCCACTTGCACTAGAGAAAATAGGACATGTCACGTAATCCTAGACCATCTAGGTGACCTTCAAACACTTTAGCCGGCAAGGTCTTTGTAAATGGATCAGCAAGTTTCTCTGCGGATGCAATCTTTGTGACAGTAACGTCCTCTCTCTGCACTATCTCCCTGATGAGATGATATTTCCTCTCTATATGCTTTCCCCTCTTGTGGCTTCTTGGTTCTTTGGAGTTCGCCACAGCTCCACTATTATCGCAATAGAGGGTGAGTGGTTTATCCATATCTGGAACAACTTCCAGATCTCCCAATAATTTACGGAGCCAAACTGCTTCTCTAGCTACTTCACAAGCCGCTACATATTCAACCTCCATGGTGGAGTCGACAATGCAAGATTGCTTTATGCTCCGCCATACAGCAGCCCCACCACCTAGGGTTAATACTGATCCAGATATGGATTTCCTGAAATCAACATCCGTCTGAAAATCAGAGTCTGTACATCCCCTTAGGATCATATCCTCACTGGAATATACTGGCATATAATCTCTCGTTCTCTTAAGATACTTGAGAATGTGTTTCACAGCCGCCCAGTGTTCTAATCCCGGGTTTGACTGAAACCTACTGACTACTCCCACTGCAAAGCAGATATCCGGTCTCGTGCATAACATGGCGTACATGAGACTACCACCTGCTGAGGCGTATGAGATATGTCTCATTTCCTCAATACCCTGAGGTGTCTTAGGAGACTGTTCCTTCGACAAATGAATTCCATACCGATAAGGTAGATTGCCTTTCTTGAAATTCTGCATCCCGAATCGCACAAGGATCTTGTCGATGTAGGATGCTTGAGACATAGCTAAGTCATTTCTTGTGATCCCGAAGTATCTGGATCCCAAGAACATAACTGGCCTCTCCCAAATCTTTCATTTGGAATTGCTCAGCTAGCCAAGTTTTTACGTCTGATAAGATGCTTACATCATTCCCAATGAGTAAAATATCATCAACGTATAAAACGAGAAAAACACATCTCCCGTCAATGACGCGCTTGTATACACAAGGCTCATCAACATTCTGCTCAAAATTATAAGATTTGATCGTTGTATCAAATCTTATATTCCAAGATCGAGATGCCTGCTTGAGTCCATAAATGGACCTTTGCAGTTTGTAAACTTTTTGCTCTTGTCCTTGGGTGATGAACCCTTCTGGTTGTGCCATATAGATACTTTCATCAAGATTGCCATTCAAGAATATAGTCTTGACATCCATTTGCCAAATTTCATAGTCATAATATGCGGCAATAGATAGAAGAGTGCGGATGGATTTAAGCATAGCTACTGGCGAGAAAGTTTCCTCATAGTCAACTCCATCTTTCTGGGTATAACCCTTGGCCACTAGTCTAGCTTTGAAGGTCTGTACCTTCCCATCTGATCCCCTCTTCCTCTTGTAGATCCACTTGCAACCTATGGGTTTCACTCTACCAGGTTGGTCTATAAGTTCCCAGACCGAGTTGGAGTACATGGACTTCATCTCTAAGTTCATGACTTTGAGCCATTCCTCGTTGCCAGAATCATCCATTGCACTACTATAGGTCAATGGATCATCTATACCATCGCTGAAGGCGACAACTTGTGCCTCTCCAACCCCTAGATATCGATTAAGTTGTTGTACAATCCTCCCACTGCGTCTAGGTGGTAGATCATTCTGACTGGGTAGCATCTGACTATCAGATGTCGAAGGTGCTATGTATTTGTCAACTTTCATTGAAGATGGCGTGCTGGTCGAACCAGCAAGTAACTCCTCGAGTAATATCTTACTACGAGGTTTGAACCCCCTTATATAGTCCTCCTCTAGAAACGTAGCATTTTTCGATACAAATACTTTGTTATCATCAAGACTGTAGAAGAATCCACCCCTAGTCTCCTTCGGGTAGCCTACAAATAGGCACACTTGAGAACGTGGCTCCAACTTTGTAGTCTTATTCTTCAGCACATGTGCTGGACACCCCCATATGCGAAAATGTCGTAAACTGGTTTTGCGACCATTCCAAAACTCTAAGGGAGTCTTAGGAATAGACTTAGATGGAACTATATTAAGGATATACATTGCGGTTTTCAGTGCATATCCCCAGAATGAACTAGGTAGTGAGCTATAACTAAACATAGATCTCATCATGTCTAGTAGGGTTCTATTTCTCCTTTCTGCAACACCATTTTGTTGTGATGTTCCAGGTGCTGTGAGCTGGGATACTATCCCATGCTCCACTAAGAATTCCTCGAAATCTCTGTCGAGGTATTCCCCTCCACGATCTGATCGTAGAGTTTTGATGGTCTTACCTAATTGGTTCTCAACCTCAGCACGATACTCCTTGAACTTTTCAAAGGTATTTGATTTGTGATGCATTAGGCAGATATACCCATATCTTGAATAATCGTCAGTGAATGTGATGAAGTATTCATAACCAACTCGGGCTTTTACATTCATTGGTCCGTAAACGTCTGAATATATTAGCTCTAGTGGTTGACTGGCTCTTATACCTTTCCAGTAAAAGGTCTCTTATTCATTTTTCCTTCTAAACAGGATTCACAAACTGGTAAAGTCCCGAGCTTTAACTGGTTTAAGCTCCGTTCTTTATTACTGTTTATCCGGTCAAGGTGATGTGACCAATCTAAGATGCCACAGATATGTGTCATCGTGAGAAATCTTTGGCCGTTTTGTTTTAGGTTTTTCAACTTAAACATTTCAGTGTTGAGCAGTGACTTATGTGTTAACGGTCTTAACACATACAAGTTATTTTCAAAGTTTCCTGTGCATATAGTTAATCCATTTCTACCAATAATAACCAAATTGCTATTAAAAGAAATTGAATAACCATCATCCATAAATTTAGAAACAGAAATCAGATTCCTGCGAAAACCAGGAATGAATAACACATTGTTCAAATTTAAATAACTATTATTAATAAAATTTAAACTGGAAACTCCCACTGCTCTTGCTGAAACGACATCTCCTGTCCCGACCCTCATGGTGTATACACCTTCTGAAAGGTCCCTCCATGAATCAAGTAGCTGTAAAGAAGAACAAACATGGTTAGTGGCC
The DNA here is from genome assembly GCA_019454045.1 of Zanthoxylum bungeanum. Lineage (NCBI taxonomy): Eukaryota > Viridiplantae > Streptophyta > Magnoliopsida > Sapindales > Rutaceae > Zanthoxylum > Zanthoxylum bungeanum. Next base: position 30,524 of record SKCR01003209.1, read on the forward strand.
CCAGAATCAACAATCCAAGCGGATTTATCATCCTCCACTAATAGAGATTCAATAACGAGTAAATCATATTTACCTGTTTCCTTTTTCTCCTTCAGCTCAGCAAGGTATTTAGGACAGTTCCTTTTCCAATGCCCATTCTTGTCGCAGTGGAAACATTTTCCTTTGGGCTTGGTATCATTGGAGCCTTTTTTGTTATTCTTTTTCATGGGCTTACCTTTAGCCTTTCCAGTGCCTTCTCTTCTTCTTTGCAGATTTACAAGATTCGGCAACATTTGCCTCTGTATTGGACTTACGAGGATCCACAAGCATGGACTCGTAATGGGTGAGCTCATTAGCAGTTGGGTCAAAGTAAAAGACAACTTGTTCATAACATAGTTGTTTTTAAACTGCAGGAAATTCTTTTTGAAGAGTTTCCATAATCATGGTCACCTGGCTACACTCGTCAATACGAGCTCCATGGGTTTCAGCAGTATTGAGATAAGTCATCATCCTTAAGACGTGCTCTCGGACTGATGTCCCATCCTTCATCCTAGCAATCATCGCTGAGACCATAGCCTCATAGCGTTGACGCTCCGAAGGCTGCCTAAACATGCCTTGCAATGACTCCATCATTTGAGATGCTAGAGCCATAGGTTCATGCTTTGCAGCAAGAACCTCAGACATCCCTGCTAGCAAGTAGCAGCGGGCTTTCTCATTTGCTGCGATCCATTTCCTGTAGGTATCGCGCACAGCTTGGCTAGCATTTCTGGCCGGTTCGGGAGGACGTTCCTCCGTCAGGACAAACTTCAGGTCTTCAGACCAGGATAGCGTTCATGTTACTTTTCCACTTAACATAGTTTTCTCCGATCAATTTATCGTTTGAGAGTATGGAAATAATTGGAGAAACCATGGCTGAAAATAAAATAAACATGTATTTAACATTCATTCATCGCATATTAAAATCATCAAAGAATTTTGGCATAAAATTAAACATGATGCATGAACCATGAATAATGAATTAGAAACCTAAGAGAATTACTATGCCACAGAAATCTATCATCCCACAAGTAAGTGCCACCGTAGGGTAGGTCAAGTACTCACATGATAGATCGAGACAATCTCAGTTGATTTAATATATGCGGGAATAACTCTTATTCATATATTAAACAACTACCATTTTATTTGATCAAGGAATTTCATTAACAAATAATTATTCATTTGTGAGTGTAACCCTCCGTTTCGGGATTCTTTGACTTAACGAGTGAAGTACCGCTGTAGGGTAGGTCACTTCACAAGATACATATAGAATCTCTATCCTTTCGGAACCCAAACCTGATATTGATCCAAAATGGACACCATCCGTAGGGGGACGAAAACAAAGCCGTCTCGAGGCGCCTTTTGAATCTCACATTTTTGGACTAACAACGGAGATCATGGGATGTACTGTCGTATATTCGCTCCCACTCACTATATTAAAATTAAGGTTTCTATCTAAAATATCTAATATTTTATTTTAACTAGTGTGGATAAACTTATGGCGGCTAAAACATAATGGTTGTTTACACTAGTTGTCATAAGTGAGCTAATCAATTTTAACTATTAAAATTGTGTCACTAACATTTATTAGTCTCTACTAATATATTTACTCTATTAATCTAATTTAATTAGAGTGGTATAAGTGAGCTATAATATTTTAACTCTTAAAATACTAGGCAATTAAAAGTCTAAAATCATAGAATTCTAAATGGTCAAAATGTAATTAAACATTTTAATAAATTTATAGTGCGTTATAAAATCCAATGGTACGTGGAATTGTATCCTGAGTGCAGACCATATTTCCATCCATACGGAATCGGTTATGGAATTTATATCCGGGTTTCCATCCTATATACCAATGGAATTTATTATGCACCAATTAAGTCCAATATATTAGAATTCAAGTTTTAGATAATAAAACCCCAATCTTATTAATGATTTCAATGCATATCATATTCTAACATTACATAAAATCATAATTTTATGTTTATAATGATAATGCATTTATGACATGTTATGGCAAGCATAATGCACGAGTGGCACCCTAAACTATATGACATGTTATTCAAACAATTCGAAATAAACATACATATAACATAAAATTTATTTTGCATTGACTGGGCTCTTATTTTTCCTATACTAATCAAATTAGTACAAAAGTTTCACCAAGGTATTCCTTGGCTTCAAATCCCGCTCCAAAGTGGTGTTGGCTCCCTTTGCGACTTCGGTGCTCCATATTACAAAGAATGAAACTTTACATTGAAAATTAAAATTACAACGAATATAAACAATGGCCTTATGGCCTTACAACCCAAAATCAAAACCAACTATAAAAATAAGAGCCATAAAAATTTACGACCAATGGAAAATCCATTCATCACATGAAATAACAAAACCATTCATCACATGAATATAATAATGTGCCCACTCCTCTAAACATGCATATCATATTTATAACTCATATAAATATATTAAAACAGAAACTTTAAATAAAATAGTGAACGGTTAAGAGCACTTTTTAACCTTGCTCTTGATGCCAATTGTAGGAAACGCTTTCCCTCGCCCAGCGGAAGCGGTTAGGCCCATGGATCGAACTTGAAATTTTTTTTGCTTTGCCCTACCTTTGGCCGAATGATACCAGTGGGTATACTGAAATTTTGATTCTCTTTTACACAAGATTTTAGCCCCGGAATGCCCCCGAAACAGTCCCCGAACAGCCCCCTGAACTGCAGAGAAATAACGGACTGTTTTGCACCCGTTACACTTGCCGAACTACACTCAAAACAGCCCACAATATGCGTGAACTGCTGTATTTATTTAGGTCTGATTTTTCACTTAAAAACTAATCTTAACTCAGCCTTTAAATTACCCCAAAGTGTTTCCCAAAACCCGAATTAAAACCAAACAAAACCGAGCCCCAAAAATTGGTGATATGCGCGTTGCAGTGTGGAACTTACTGCCTCACTGCCGTGAGTTATAGGTGAAGGGGAGAAGAGATTTCCAACGCCACAAAGTCTTCCGAGCTATATCTCGTTACTAACAGAGAGTAGTGTGGGCTACACTCACAAATTAATCCCTAAATGTTTAGAGATTAAATCACACACCGAAATAATTTTCTGGTTCTTCAATTAATTTTCTCAACTCTCGAGAGCATGAAGAAGAGAATGGGGCTAGGGTTTCTTGTGTATCTTCTGAAAAGAAAAATATAATTTTTCTTTTTATACTTAGGGTAATATGTTTCATAAACAAATCAACCACTAGTCTCTCAATCCTCTAATTTCGGCCAGGGTAAAGATTTCTTCTTTGATTTTATTTCTAAAACAAAAAAAATCATATTCCTTACACAAAAGGGAATTCGGCCAAGCTAAGGAGTTTTGATTTGATTTTGTTTCCCAAACAAAAAAATCCTAATCCTTGTCCAATGAGGAATTTGACCATGGTGATGAATTTTGATTTGATTTTTTCCCAAACAAACAAATCATATTCCTTATCCAATAAGGAATTCAACCATGGTGATGATTTTTGTTTCGATAAAAATCTTAGCCTTATTAAATTATATCATATATAATTCAATGTTCTAATTTTAATAATTATCATATAATTATTAATACCTTACATTAACTTTTAATATATAGTCTCAAGTGTGATGTAATTAATATTATTAATCATTTTAATAATATTTATTCTTTGTGAGTATATAATTGGACTGTCCAATTATATTAACTTCGCTTAAGTATATCGAGCTAGCACGGGGACCAAATGGACCTACGGTTCCGAGCTCCAATAATCTCGAAATATTAATTAATCTCTTAATTAAATATTCCGAATTATTAACTCCGGGTTATTCCACTAAAAACCCGAGGTTGCACTCCCGTTGTCGTAGATGAAATATTAAGCCGAACCAAGTCGGTGTCCACCGATATAGTCATTGCATTCGAATTGATCCTTCACGAGTATCTCGTAATTAGAGTCGGGTCATAATGTCCGTTATACTCCTCTAATTATTTTTACCTTAAGTACCATTGATTCTCTAATGAACGATTTATTCATAACTATTATGAATATTAATCTTTCTATTCGTAATAGAAAGACTTGAGCGCTTAAATCGTTCAAGTACCGAATCAACCCTTAAGAAAAATATTCATCTACTTCTCGCAAGGATGAGTGAATTCCATGTCTATGTAACACGTTCCCAGCTACAAAACAAATTATGCCCCCAAATTACGTAGCTATTGGTTGGGACTGCTACACCAACCTCACCTTTGTAAATCAAATGACATAGCCTGCCATGCAGGAGTTCGCAGTACACTCAGGATTAAGATCAATCCATATATGACCATCAAGTATATGAAATGACTTTATTTGTTTAACGGATATTATAAGAATGTCATTTCTATCTGGGTCCAGCCCTATATGATCGCATCATACAAAGTGCCTCCATTCTCATGTCTCTACATGGACGATCCGGATTAAGATCGCCATACAAATATAGAATGGACCGCAGCTATAGATAAACCATAAACAAAATACCCTGTTTGTTGCTCTCTATGGACTATTTAAGATTACTAACTTCAGACTTAAATCCTCTGGTGCATGACACTCATACACTAAGTCTGAAGGTACATAAGTAATCTACGATATTTACGAGGATATAATATGTGAAAGTTAAACAAACAATTTTTGATAAATGAATAATGTATCTTATTATTTCAAAACACATGAAGCCGTTTACATCACATGTAGCTCTAGGGCATACATCCCAACACAACCCAGTAAGTAACGTGAACACACCCTTGACCGACACCAAGAAATCCATCGAAAATACCCATGAAACAGTCCACAAATCGTACTAAAAATCACCCCCAAAAATAGTCCTAAAACCGTAAACAATACCCCCTATAATAGTGAAGGAAATCACAGAAAACGACGAAGAAAAAACAGCGAGCAAAACAGCAGCGAATCGAATCTGAAAACCAGAAAAGTGACGGAGCATTAACCATTCCGGTGACGGTGTGTAACCACACTTCTGAGAAGCAACTTACAAGGTAAGACCTGAGGGCACCCTTTACTATTTATGTTTTCAGTTATTTATTGTTGATCACTCGCATGCATCATTATGTTTTACGTATATTTTAATTTATGTTGAGTTAATGATTGCGTGCTACCTCTTGCGGTATATCGGATGGAAACCCAGATGTAAATTCCGTAGCCGAATCCGAAAGAATGGTAGTGCAGTTTGTACTTGGGATACAACTCCACGTACTTCTTGAGAAATTTTCAAGCACGTGTTTCATTTTTTATTTAATTTTGTGTTCATATGTTTATTGTTCCGCTATTTATTTTCTACGTATTGCTTTATTTATTTACGCATAGTTAATCTAGTGCGCATAGGCTAATCACGTTGGATTAATGGTCTTCCATTTGAGGGAAATGCCTAATGGCTACCTTTACCACGATGTTTTACCAAGCCGGACGAAGTATACTTGATTGAATGTGAAATATGTTCAATCGGGCATACGAGGTCCCATATAGATGTTGGCCTTGGTGACATCTCTTTTATTATTTCGTTATTTACTTTCCACATTTTACTGCTTTATTTATTTTTTACATTATTGATCTAGTACGCATGGGCTAACTACGTTGGATTAATGGTCCTCCATTTGAGGGAAATACCTAAAGGCTACCTTTACCACGATGTTTTACAGCGCCGGACGAAGTATACTTGATTGCATGTGAAATACGTTTCATCGGGCATACGAGGTCCTATATAGATGTTGGCTTGGTCGCATCTCTTTTAGTATTTTGTCATTTACTTTCTGCATGTTATTCCGTCTGTTTACTTTTGCATCGTCATTTGGTGCGCATAGGCTAATTGCGTTGGATTAAAGGTCCTCTATTTGAGGGAATGCCTAAAGGCTACCTTTACCACAATGTTTTGCCACGTCGGGTATATAAGATCCCATATGGACGTTGGCTAAAGCTCTTGGCCATACTCTTCTTCTGTTGATCTTGTTATTCACTTTTTGGTTGTCATTTTTTATTTTTCACTTCGCATTCATACTGTGTTAATGCTTGAGTGTTGCCTTTCATGGTATATCGGATGGAAACCCAAACATAAATTCCATAGCCGAATCCGAATGGACGGTAGTGCGGTCTGTACTTGGGATACAACTCAACGTACAGCTTGAAAAACACTCACGTACACGATTATGTCATTTTAGATACCATTTTGGTAATCTCATTCGAACACATTCCCAAACGCTACACGAACGCATGCATTCTGCCTCATTTTTATTTAAACGCATTTTCGAACGCTATACGAACGCATGCATTCTGTTTACCGTTCGAATGCATTTCCGAACGCTACACGAACACACATACAATGAACATACCTTATTTCATCATATTGTATGCTTGTTTGCTTCTTTGACCATTTCTTTTATATTATGCACTCGATTATCTGCCATTATTATTAGCATTTCGATTATTATTATTTATTTACATTTTTGGACTTCTTTGTTTAATATGTCTATGGAATTATGCATTTGTTTTCTTTTTTTATTTATTTACTTTTATGGGTGTGCTGACCGGTGTTTACACACGCGTATAACGTAAGCGCACGTATCGTTCAAGTAGTATAAAAAGTATAAATCCCACGAGGACTTAATGCCTAATTTATTAATTTAACTGAGGTTAAATGATTACTGGTATCTAACAGATTATTTGATTGATTTGAAAATGTGATGATTCTAAATTTAAACACAAGTAAATAAAATTTCGCAAAAGAATACTGAATAAAAATTCAAATTTATAAAACTATCCAGGGTTGTGATTTATTCCAATATTATTTAAAAGATGAAGTGTTATCTATAGTTGGGTAATAGATTGATTTATTAACCTGGAAAACTAAATTATGTAAAAGCCTCTTCCGATGGTCAATTACAAATACCCAGTATAACCCAATTGAACCATATTTCTATGTCAACCAAATTATCTGGATTCATTAAGATTAGTTCCAATTATGGCTACCCCCCCCGACAGGTATATTCCTATCCTGTAAGGAAATCTATTAAAGGGTTATCTATCCTTAAGGAAGATCGTGGGCTATTGAGTCTACGGTCTTTAACCTAAAATCCCTTTTCCAAGTTCATTTTAAGTTTACCTAATCAATTTTATTAGTGGCCAGTTAATAAAAAGCATTAAGATTAAGACTCAATAAATAAATCTTTATATTACCCAAATTATAATCTAACCCCTTATAAAACGGTGATATTAGAATTCATCACAACTCCAGATATCTAACTTAGTTACAACACATAACTAGGGCTAATGAAATAAAAGATATAAAGTAAAAATGCTGAAAAGTAATTGTGGTAAAGTAAAGACTGAAAAGTAAATTGCAATAAAATAAAATACTAAGGTAAAAGGAATTACTTTTACTATTTACTATTTAGATATCTCACATAATATAACATATAAACTTGTGATAATTTACCAACCAGCCATATAGGCGGTAACCTGATTAAATCAAATTAAGTCCAAACAGCCATTATGGCGGTAACAATATTTGTCTATAATCCAGCCATATAAGCGGAACCAAAAATAAACCTGCCATATAGGCGGTAAGAAATTTAATTACCAACCGACCTATCTGGCGGTATCCTTGCTTAGTCAGGTTTAACCAGATTAAAATGAATTACCAACCGACCAATATAGCGGTATCCTTGTTAAGTCAAATTTTAAATAGTGAATTGTTGGATAATATGACCCATAGCGTCACTATTTGCACAGAACATTGTGTTGTTGTAGCAAATTAACTATGTAATAAGGAAATTGCACTCTCATCATTTGTGATTAGATCACCATAGATATATAAATGAAGAGAGGTCCCTATGATTAGTTCCTGGATTGAGATGATATGAGACAGTATCAGTCCACGAAGGATTAATCATTAAATATCCCTAGCCGTAGTATTATCGAGACTGGACATCGATAATGCGGAATAGGCTAGTATTGCACTTGTGCGCATTGTGAGGGCACAACGGCATAGTTCTCATATATATAAGTGTTGGAGACTTATGCAAGTGCGATAAGGCGTGTTTCACCGATGGTACGGGAAACAGCTTCGCTCTGGATAGACCCTTCGGAATCCCATTGGTATTATGAATAGGTGTCTATGGGAGGCCGAAATCGAGGTAGGTGTGTATAGTCTTAACCTGAGACTTACATCGCTAATACTTACGATAATCGATAAACTTTGGATTTGGTGGTTGGGGGCTTTAACCGGTTCTGTGTCTACCACTTCTGGTTTTATCAGAGAGTCGTAGAGTATTGGATGTGATGTCGAGACGGAAGTATCACTCCAGTCATAGTGGAGATGATGTCACGCAGGATACGGTATTAGTGCTCTTAAGTGATGCGCATCCAATCGTGATATTATGACTAGGTCATGAATTCTGATTATAGAGACTAGTTACCAGACATCCGATATATGTTTCGGACGGGGCAGACACTTATCCAGCCCCAGCCCTAACACGTGACTATCCGATACTGGGCCGATATGCACAATACTGCGGTATACTACGCTTGATATAGATCTATATATTCCTGTAAGAATATTTCTGGAGAATTGGGTAGGCATGGCGCTTTGCTAGAAGCCAACCTTGTCTTGTAAATCGGTATAAACGTAGTACAAGGTACTTACGTGTTCGAACAGTCCGACGATCGTATTTACTGCCAACATATCCGGAGATCTCATGGGTCGGTTCCTGAAGATTCACCGATGACGTATGACTCGCACTTTAATTAATCTGGGATTAATTCGATGAGAGATGAAAATTAATCTGGGATTAATTACGGAGATATTTTATCTCGGATAAAATATCGTTAAAGAGAGAGAACGATTAATTTGGGATTAATCGATAAATAAATATATTCGATATATTTAACGAAATTAGATTTCGACGCGGAATTGAAATTAGATTTTAATTCGGGCGAACGAATTAATTTAGAATTAATTCGTTAGCGACGTGAATAGTGAATTCGCTAGGCGTAATCATTTATTACGACGCAACGGAAAATCGTTAATTTAGAATTAGCGAACCCGAGCCCGAGTGTGATTGCGAGCGCATTCGTATTTCGAATTCGAGTGCGGCGACGCAAGTCACATCAAGCGTCAAATCGCTAGTCGCATCTAGCGTCACATCAAGCGTCAAATCATGTCACTTTGAGTGATATGACAATTGATTAGATTGACATGTGATGTGAAGTGACTTGATGTGAAAAGAGAGTGGTGATGGATATAAAGGTGAAAAGACATGTACTTTTGACTTTTGAAAAATTGAAAATTGGTAAATGGTTTAATAATTTTGGAAATTATAAAAAAAACCAATTACATTTTTTTTCTTTTCACCCACCAAAATTCGACACTCTCTCTCTCTCCCCCACAGTACACGGTTTTGGCTAATTTTGGAGCCAAAACTTCTCCCTTCTTCTCTCTCGGTCTTGGACCGAATTCTTCATCATTTTTCTTGGTTTGACCGAAACAAATGGAGAAGCTATGATCTTGTTACAAGATCTTTTGTGCTAGCACACTCTTGGAGGCATCCTAAGGTGATAGGGAAGTGAGTTCGTGAGCTTGGAAGCTTGAAGCTTGGAGCTTCAATGGTGTCCATCAATGGCCGATCCTTGGAGAAGCCGACCAGCCACCACCGTGCAGCCCCTACCCGCACAGCTCACTGCCGAGCAAGGGAGAGCAGTTCGTGGGTCACCTTCACCGCATCCAACCGATCCATGTGAGTTTTTTCCGGCACTCTATTTGGTTGTATTCAACTTGTTTTATGCATGATTTATAATCCTTGGGACTTGATTGAAACTCAACATGAATATATTATAATTACGGGAGATTAATCTAAATAGCAATAGTAAAATAATTACCTTTCACCCTGGTAGAGGAAAGTTACCCCATCATAGTTGAATAATAAAAACTGAAAAAATAAAGAAAGTAAATTATTATTACATAACGTAATTAAAAATTAATTACAAAATTGAAATTTAAAGAAACTAAGAAGAGAACTCTCTATTTACATAAGAGAATTCAAAAGGAAAGGTACATCTGAAATCAGAAAACTGAGCTGAATTTATAAGGGTCGGTAGGTATCCAGCGTCGGGACGCCCAAACACTCGGTGTCGGGACGCCCAAACCTGATGATGTGTCGCACTGTGAGATCGACACATGACGATTCCGGATAAGGCGATAAGGTGACACGTGGCAAGACGACTTCAACTCAATTATTATGCTGACGTGGCGACACGTGGCGAAAGCGATTGTCGGCACCGTAGGATCGTGACACGTGGCGACACGTGATTGGCTTATGATGACGTGGCACTTTGACTTGGTCAATGGATGATGTGGATGATGACGTGGCATGACACGTAGCAAAGTTGACTCGTTGACCTGCTAACATGGATGATGATATGTCGACATGTAGATGACACGTGGCACACGTGGCGATGGTGATTGTCGGCACCATAGGATGAGGACACGTGTCAGGACGCACGTTAGCGTATCGGCTGTGATGGTGACACGTGGCGCGTTGCATGTTAGTAAAGTCAAACTTCTCAAATTCTGACTTGTTGACCCGGTGCACGTTAGCAGATCGGCGCACGTTAGGTGTCGCGATGCCAAAGGCTTCAGTGTCGCGATGCTGAAAATTACCAAAATGCTCTTTTGTCTGTTTTTCACTATTTTGCTCCAGATCACCTCCAGAATGTCCTGAAACTTTATTTATCTACAAAATAACACAAAACACACAAAATATTCACAAAACTCAAGAACTATACAAAATATTAGGTTAAAATAGTAGGAAATAGTGATAGATTTACCACTCATCACACCCCCAAACCTAACATTTTGCTAGTCCTCGAGCAAAACATAAATAAAATATCATAAATGAATTTAACTAAGCCACTTTTTCGTAGGGATCACAGTTGCATTTAACATATACAACAAGCCTTTAAACCCCTAGGTATCCCTAGTGGACGAGTTGTAGTCTCGTGAGGGTTTACAGCAATGATACCCACAAATATTTTATAAAAGTAAAAATGTTATAAAACTAATGCACACAAAAGCAAAAAGACAAGCGAAAAGAGAATAAAGAAGTTAGTGACTAACAAGTGAAACTTCTACTTCAAGTTACTAGTTGTTTTGTTTCTTTCTAAATTACCGAATAAGTAAATTCTCCGATTATTTTTACCATTCTTCATATACACAGCCAACATAATATTAATCACTCATTTTTTTCCCACAACAGTCACAAGGGTAGTTGGTAAGAGAGTAATATTTTTGTCCTAGAGTTTTATCAGAATCACACATTTTTGTAGTAATGGAATAATTTTTCTAATTTTTCTGATTTTTTCTTTGACTTTTTTCTCTATTTTTATTTATATACAATACCTTCCGTCTATGTAGCGAGCTTTGGGTCGGTGGCTCCCAAACTAGTTGGTTTTAGGGCACCAGGTGTTAAGACACCCCTACGGACTTAATTACTCAGACTTCAGATATATATTTTTGCAACATCCTTGATCCATGTAGCAAGCTTTGGGCCAGTGACTCCCAAACCAGTTGGTTTTAGGGCACTAGGTGTTAAAACACCCTTACAGACTTAATAACTCGGATCTCTGATATATATTTTTTTTACTCCATCACTTTTTGAGATGTTTCCTCCAATTAAACTCGAGCACTGAATATTACAAACTTTTCAAATACAGCTCATGTCCGTATGTTACTTATGCATGTTGATAATACCTGCCAACTGAGCATATGAAGATCCATTTTAGTCAGTTTTATGGAGAATTTACAAATTAAATAATTCAAAAGGAAATAAACAAAAATTAATTTGTTTCGAAAATAGGTTTGAAATACGTCTCAGGAGTGAAAACTCCTTACTCGACTATCTCTCACCAATTTCACATTTTTAGTCAAAATAAAAGCAAAAAAACGCAAAATATTTTTGTATTTTTGAAAATTTTTCAATTTTTTGTATTTTTCGAAAAATTTTGAACTAAAAATAAAAACATCACACAAACTAAAAACAAGATACTAATCAACTAATTCCTCCCCCAAACCTAAATGAGACATTGTCCCCAATGTCTTAAACATTAGAAGAAGAGTTTAGAAATTAGTACCTGGTTAACTGAAATTCTACAGGAAATTAAAAGTTAAGATCCAGATTAATCCGACGCCTCTTACCACGATCATTCTCGGACCAGTTTATCTTTGGAATGATAGGGTCAATTTGTAGTTCAAAGGCTAATATTGGTCAATTAGATCCGGAGCAGTTCTGGCAGTAAAGAGGAGTTCTTTCATAGGTTTTGTCACGAACCCGTTTCTCCGGGCATCATCAAGAAATACACAAAGAAAATCATAAAATCCCTCAACATTGTACAGTCCTAGTGGTTTCTGGTGTATGTTCAAGTTTGCCCAAGATAACACTATAAAATTTCCTCCAATGTGCCCAAGCCACCTGGCAAAGCAATAAAAGCATCAGCACGGTTAATCATTTCTACCCGTCGTTCAGACATACCTGGCATAATTAGTTCTTCTCCATTTGATGGTCCAATAAGATTTGCCTCTGCCAAGGGTTTTGGAATGATTCCCAAGACTTGACTGCCTCCTTATTGTACGGCCTTTGAAACGATCCACATAAGTCCAAGATTGCCTCCACCATATACTAAGTGCATATTCCTTACAGCTAAGACTCGACCCAATTCCTGTGCTACTTCTATGTATTGTGGTTTAACACTAACACTAGTACCACAAAACACACAGATGTTTTCAACTCGTCTTCTTGAAGTGGCTTCCATGTTTTACTCTGGATGTCTTCAAAAGTGCAATGATGAGTCGAATTTATAACACCTGAAAAGGGTGAGTAAAAATAATAGCACTAGTCTCTTCCAAAGAACGCTTGTTAGCTGAATATCAAAAGAAATCATGAGAGGTCAAAAAGTCTGGATCCTGTCTACGAAAATAAAGATAATTACAAAAGAAAAGCAAATCAAAACAATTATTAAGGCAACAGAATTGGTACACACTACGCCACTCGCTTAGTATAAATTCATCAAGATGCATCTCAAGAATTCATTCCTTACTCAGCCATCATTAATGATTAGTTCTCTTCTTTTTGATTTCCAAACACCATTCCTTCTGTCTTAAAATGCTCTGTTTGTGCCTTTCCCTACAAAATAACATACAAAATTAAAAACTCTACAACATGTATACCAAATATATGAAAACAGAAATTTCAACAAATTGCATAGGTTGCCTCCCTGCTAGCGCTAAATTTAATGTCTTCAGCCAGACGTGACTGCCCGAACGTTATGCTGGATCTGAAGTGTGACACTTTCTTTTGTTGCTCAAATGATTCCCCCCAGTAATGCTTGATACGTTTGTTTTTACCTTGATGTTTTTGCTGGAGTCGGGATCATATATCTCAACGGCTCTGTCCAGTAAAACCTTGGTGATTAGGAATGGACCTGTCCACCATGATTTTGGCTTCCATGAGAAGAATTTCACCCTGTGATTTGTTTAACAGTACCTTCTGCCCTGGTTCCAGTTGTATGCGTACTAACTTTTCATCATGTCTTTTCTTGGCCTTTTTTTTGTACAATTTGGCATTCTCAAAAGGCTGAATGTGAAATTCCTCCAATTCATTGAACTGGTAGAACTGTTTTTCTTCTATTGCTTGTGGGGCAAGACTTGGCTTTAGTGCACAAGACGCTTTATCACCAGTCTCCACAGGTAGTTGACATGTTTTAAGTTTGTCAATAGAACTTTGCTTTGCGTCAGAGTTCTGGATGGTACTGTGTATCACATCAAGTCTGAAACATTCTTCCTTCTTTTCATCATTTGGGAAATTCATGGCTTTGAAAACATTGAATGTTACTTGTTGTTCTTGTACCCTCATGGTTAGTTCTCCTTTCTTTACATCAATAATGGTCCGACCTGTAGCCAAGAATGGTCTCCTGAGGATGATCGGCACATCTGCGTCTTCTTCCATGTTGTCAACTTTGACCAGCACATCTTCAACTACACCCCTTGGAAATACCAGCGTTCTATCAGCAAGTTGTAGAGAGACTGAGGCAGACATTGTTTCTCCTATTTGTAGTTTCCTGAAAATAGAAAAAGGCAGCAGGTTAACACTCGCACCTAAATCACACAAAGCCTTACCGAAGTTATGTTCTCCTATGATGCATGGAATGGTGAAATTACCAGGATCTTTCAACTTTGGGGGAAGCTTCCTCTGGATGATAGCACTGCATTCTTCTGTCAATGCAACTGTCTCATAATCTCCCAAACTCCATTTTCGTGAAAGGATATCTTTCATGAATTTGGCATAACTAGGCATTTGTTCCAACACTTCTGCAAATGGAATGTTGATGTGCAACTTTTTGAACACCTCCAGGAATCGGGCAAACTGCTTGTCCAGTTTGTTTTTCTGAAGACGCTGAGGAAAATGTGGAATTGGAGTGATCTGTTCTTTTTCCTTTGCTTCTTTTTCCTCCATCTGTTGCTCTGCTTCTTTTGGAACATCTTCAATGGTTGCCTTGATTCCAACATCTTTGTTGATTTCAGTACCACTTTTTAACATAATGGCATGACACTGCTCTTTCCCCATGTTCCTTGGATTTGGTTCTGTATTTCTGGGAAGATTTCCTGGCGGTCTGAAACTCTGAGCATTGGCTAGTTGTCCAATTTGATTCTCCAGTGCTTTGATAGAAGCTGATTGACTTTGAAACATAGCTTCATATCTTTTTAACTGAGCCAGCACTTCTGCCATTACTGGTTCTTTTTCATGCTCTTGACCTTTGTTCTGTTTTTGGAATCCAGGTGGTGGATTATTCCTTTGCCCTGAATTGTTGGTCCATGAAAAATTAGGATGATTCCTCCACCCTGGGTTGTAGGTGTTGGAATATGGATTGTTCCCATGTCTGTTGAAATTGTTGACATAATTCACCGTCTCTTCAAGTTGATTTGATTCTGGTGCTCCCCATATGGTGAACTTGTGGCTCCGATGTTGCTTTGTGTGCTGAGAGTCTCCATGCATTTGCAAATCTGATCCAGCTTGGCATTGACTGCTGAATTGGCTCCAACTTCATAAATTCGTGCAATTCTTTGAATCAGGCTCCTTTCTATTGGCCACAAGGAATTGTTGTTGGCCATTTCTTCAATTAGGTCCCAGGCTTGATCTTCTCCTTTTGCCATCAAAGCTCCTCCAGCAGCAGCATCAATTGTGGTTCCCATTACTCCAGAAAGTCCATTATAGAATGTTTGGACTTGAAGCCATTTTGGAATCTCATGGTGAGGACATTTCCGGAGCAAAAACTTATACCTTTCCCAAGCTTCGTAAAGAGTTTCCGAGTCTTGTTGCACAAATGATGTGATGTCATTCCTCAGCTTTCCAGTTCTGGCTGGTGGAAAGTACTTTGCAAGGAATTTGGTGGCTAGATTGTTCCATGTTGTGATGGAACCTGCTGGTAGTGAATGTAGCCAAGCTTTAGCTCTGTCCTTCAAGGAGTATGGAAAAACACGCAGTCTCATAGCTTCTTCAGCTTCTCGGTTGTAATTGAAATTGGCGCAAACTTCCAGGAAGTTGCTGATGTGGGTATTAGGATCTTCAGTTGCATTCCCCCCAAACTGAACTGACTGATGTATCATCTGAATGCAAGTTTTGATGTCACTCGCATTGGCTGGTAAGGGAGGAAGTACAATACATGAAATGAGTCTGTCAACCACCGGAATGGTTCTGTCTCGAATGGGAATTGGTGGTGCAACCTCCAAAGGTTCAGGTTCCATATTAACAATTGCTTCTTGGCTTTCTCGCCTTTCCCTTCTCAACTGTCTGATGGTTCTTTCAATCTCCGGGTCAAGCGGTCGGAGTTCAAAGCTTCTGGTTTGTCTCATGAAGGATCTGAGAACTTGAAATACAAGAAAACAAAAACAATAAGCAAAAAGAAATTAGATACTAGTAAAAGTATCTAACCTCAAAACTAATAATAAAAGATAAATAAGTCCCCAACAACGGCTCCAAAAACTTGATCGGTGCTTACACACGCGTATAGCGCAAGCGCACGTATCATTCAAGTAGTATAAAAAGTATCGATCCCACGAGGACTTAATACCAAATTTATTAATTTAACTGAGGTTAAATAATTACTGGTATCTAACAGATTGTTTTGATTGATTTGAAAATGTGATGATTCTAAATTTAAACACAAGTAAATAAAATTTCGCAAAAGAATACTGAAGAAAAATTCAAATTTATAAAACTATCCAGGGTTGTGATTTATTCCTATATTATTTAAAAGATGAAGTGGTTATCTTATAGTTGGGTAATAGATTGATTTATTAACCTGGAAAACTAAATTATGTAAAAGCCTCTTCCGATGGTCAATTACAAATACCCAGTATAACCCAATTGAACCATATTCCTATGTCAACCAAATTATCTGGATTCATTAAGATTAAGTTCCAATTATGGCTACCCCCGCCCGCCCGACAGGTATATTCCTATCCTGTAAGGAAATATATTAAAGGGTTATCTATCCTTAAGGAAGATCGTGGGCTATTGAGTCTACGGTCTTTAACCTAAAATCTCTTTCCATTATTAGTGGCCAGTTAACAAAAAGCATTAAGATTAAGACTCAATAAATAAATCTTTATATTACCCAAATTATAATCTAACCCCTTATAAAACGGTGAAATTAGAATTCATCATAACCCCAAATATCTAACTTAGTTACAACACATAACTAGGGCTAATGAAATAAAAGACATAAAGTAAAAAGTTGAAAAGTAATTGCGGTAAAGTAAAGGCTGAAAAGTAAATTGCAATAAAATAAAATACTAAGGTAAAAGGAATTACTTTTACTATTTACTATTTAGATATCTCACATAATATAACATATAAACATGTGATAATTTACCAACCAGCCATATAGGCGGTAATCTGATTAAGTCAAATTAAGTCCAACTATCCATTAAGGCGTTAACAATATTTGTCCATAATACAGCCATATAAGCGGAACCAAAAATAAACCTGCCATATAGGCGGTAAGAAATTTAATTACCAACCGACCAATCTGTCGGTATCCTTGCTTAGTCAGGTTTAACCAGATTAAAATGAATTACCAACCGACCAATATAGCGGTATCCTTGTTAAGTCAAATTTTAAATAGTGAATATATTATAATTACGAGAGATTAATCTAAATAACAATAGTAAAATAATTACCTTTCACCCTAGCAGAGGAAAGTTACCCCATCATAGTTGAATAATAAAAACTGAAAAAATAAAGAAAGTAAATTATTATTACCGAACGTAATTAAAAAACTGAAATTTAAAGAAACTAAGAAGAGAACTCCCTATTTACATCAGAGAATTCAAAAGGAAAAGTATATCTGAAATCATAAAACTGAGCTGAATTTATGAAGGTCGGTAGCTATCCAGCGTCGGGAAGCCCAAACACTCGGTGTCAGGACGCCCAAACCTGATGATGTGTCGCGATGTGAGATCGACACATGACTATTCCGTATAAGGCGATAAGGTGACACGTGGCAAGGCGGCTTCAACTCAATTATTATGCTGACGTGGCGAAAGCGATTGTCGGCACCATAGGATCGCGACACATGGCGACACATGGCATGCTGTGATTGGCTTATGATGACATGGCACTTTGACTTGGTCAACAGATGATGTGGATGATAACATGGCGTGACACGTGGCAAAGTTGACTCGTTGACCTGCTGACGTGGATGATGATGTGTCGACATGTAGATGACACGTGGCACACGTGGCAATGGTGATTGTCGGCACCATATGATGAGGACACGTGTCAGGGTGCACATTAGCATATCAGCTATGATGGTGACACGTGGCGCGTCGCACGTTAGTAAAGTCAAACTTCTCAAATTCTGACTTGTTGACCCGGCGCACGTTAGGCATCGCGACGCCAAAGGCTTCAGTGTCGCGATGCTGAAAATTACCAAAATGCCTTTTTGTCTGTTTTTCACTGTTTTACTCCAGATCACCTTCAGAATGTCCTGAAACTTTATTTATCTACAAAATAACAAGAAACACATCAAAATATTCACAAAACTCAAGAAACTATACAAAATATTAGGTTAAAAGAGTGGGAAATAGTGATAGATTTACCACTCATCATGTGCAAACTTGTGTGTTGATTAAATTATCTCGTATGTGTTGTATAAGGCTTGGTTATACTATTGCATAAATCCTTTCATTACAATTGGCATAAGTAAGGGACCATTCCAAACCCAACGGTTTGAGATCTTCCCTTGAGAGGGTTGAGTGCGACCTTAAATCATTTACCAGTTCACATTGGGTGGTGACTCTTTATTCTCCGGTTTAGTCCCCCACGGGCTACTCCGTACTCCTAAACCGGGCCGCGGGTTCGGATAGTGTCGCCCACCTCTGTACCATATCTACAGTCTGACGACTCCATTAGGGATAAAGAATCGGCCCTGAAATCTTGTAATGTTTGTGATTTTTGCTTTAGTTGACTTTGTCTCATATATTTTGCATACCATTTTTTATCTTAATGGCATCGTGTATCGTGAAGTCACTTTTGCTCGAAGCGACAGATCATTATATGGTGTCATCACTCGTTGGCACGTACCTTAGGGTATAAAAAAGGTGCGCTCACTTAGTCGTTCGGACCCTTGAGTGGGGAGACCTAGTTGTGGGCAACCCTTCTCTGGCGGGAGTCTTTATCAATACTCTCATAAAATTGCATAAGAACTATAATTATATGACCTATAGAAGCCACTCTTTATGCTTGTGTCTGGGACCATCATCATTTGGATTCATATGGACTTCTTGTCATGAGATGTGAACTTGTTGGGCCATTTAAACTGGGACGAGTTTATGTCTTATGACTATTGAGCCAAAAGCTTCCAAAATACCGATGGGCCACTTTATGTTTGGGCCCCCTATCATTTGAAGTTGTTTAGCCACGTTATTGTAAAAGTGTAAACCTGTTGGGCCTTTTTCAACTGGGACAAGTTTACACCTCGCAATAATATGATTGAATGCTTTGAAATGATAGTGGCCCAACTTGTAAGAAAACCTTGATGGGTTTAGAAAGTCCGAACATGATCCAAATATGTAGAAGCACGAGTTCGATAGCTGCACTTGCTTTAATCCAGAAAGGATACGCCTTGTTACTACATATTTGTATACTTTGGACGCTTCTAAGTTCATTCCCATGACCACGATTACCGAAAGCCCAATTCGTCATTTCTAGACAATGACATGATCCCATAATCAGCTTAGTCCATGTTGTAAATTGGCGGTCTTTGTCTTTTACCAATGGAAAGGGACAGAAGCGGCCAAGGTTCACCCCGTAGTATAGGAGACAGCGATTTTATGTACCTTGCATTGGTGTATAGAATAAGCCATATCTAGAACCAAAAATAGGCTTACCACAAGTGTGGGAGAAATAAGGTCGGAAGGATATATTCTGATTGATCACCTCATGTATCTTATATATCTCATGCATCGCACGTATACATGTACCATTCTAACTCGTAGTCTTAAAGCCACCATAGATACCCGTTGGGTTAGAAAAGAATCGTCAAAAGACCGTTAGCGAACATGAGTGAGTCAGATAACGAGGGTTCTCACATGGATCAGCTAGAGACTAATCTCACTAAGATTACCGAGTAGTTGCAAGCTTTGACCACCTCAGTGGCCAATATAGTAGTGCCCTGTGTAGGAGGGGCAGGAAACCCTAAGAACGTTAGGAGTGAAGAGCCTCCAAATAGGATGAGTGATGAGATCCCGATTTTTGGTGATGACATGGCTGAGTATGCCGCGGGAAGGGTAGCCGAGTCTCAAGCAGAATTGCAGAAACTTAGGGATCAAGTAGAGTCAGTTACCCGCAAGATGAATGGTAAGTATGAGGATTTACTAGAATACGAGGCGATGACTTTTGATGAGCAACTACCTTCTCAGTTCAAGATGCCCGATATAGCCAAGTTCAATGGGAACGGGGATCCGAGGGTCCATCTTCGATAGTATATTTCTGTGATAATTTCGGTGGGTCTGTCGAAGTGTCAGGTTCAGAAGATGTTCGGGATGTTACTTGAGGGCGCACCCGTGGTGTGGTATCACAGCATGGAGAGAAAGGTCAATGATGATTGGAGGGCATTGGCGGAGGCCTTTCTGAATCAGTATGTCATGGATTTGGAGATCGACTTGTCGTTTCACGACTTGGAGAATACCAAACAGAAGCCGGGGAGAGCTTTAAGGATTATGTAGATCACTGGAGGAGCCAGCTTTTGAAGATGCAAACTCAGCCCTCAGAGAAAGACCAGATCAAGATGATCATCCAGGGCACTAAGCCCTCTATTTATGGAAAGCTGAGGAGGATGACCTTTATGATTAGTGGTTTTTGACAGTTGAGGGAGACTGTTATGGATATTGAGGAGGAAGAAGCTAAGAATATGAAGTTTTATGGCCTGAATATGAGGACCATTGGGGGCCTTCAAGAACCAAGCCCGCTTTTGCTGAAGTTACCGCCATCAGGAACAGACGATTTTCTAACCTTAGTAAGCCTTTGTCTAAGGTGCTTGAGAAGTTGGAGAGATAGAGCTCCACCACCACACCTCAATATGAACCTATATTGCCATTACCACCAGCAAAAAGGCTATGACACCGACAACTGCGCCCGCCTAAGGCATGAAATCCAAGACCTCATCGACTCACACAAAATACCCAACCCAGAAAAAGAACAACCGAATACACAGAGAAACCTTCTACCTAACTATCACTTTGTTCCACCACCCACATACATGATTAGCTCCGGCCTACCTGAAAGCCTTGTCCTCCAAACCCTTGACCGTCAAGCCTTTTACCTGGGGATATGGGATAGCAGTAGTGAAGATGAGACGGAGCAGGGGAAGAACTTCTGGGAGAACTTCTCAAGTAGTGATGAAGAGGAGGTGAAATGGAAGACACGCAGTGGGCGTTTTTACAGTGATGTAGCAGAGAAATGTAAGAAGGTGTTGGCAGAAGGCAGTGAAGTGTCAGAAAATATGGGTAATGCTGAGGGAGATATAGTGCTGCGTCAGTTGAAGAAGACGCGGCACAGGTGAGCATTTGGGAGTTATTGTGTGCATCTCAGGAGCACAGGCGCGCCATGGTGGAGGCTTTGAGTAAGATAGTGGTACCAAAGGATGCGAATCATACAATGTTCGTAGGGTCGGTACAGAAGGAAGATTTGCAGGTGATAACATTCTTTGAGTAGGAACTCTCGTTGGAGGGAAGAGATCACAATAGGCCACTGTTCATAAGAGAGGAAGTGAAGGGAAAGAGGACATCTTGTGTGATGTGGATGATGGCTCATCTACCAATGTGTGCCCTTTGAAGATTCTGTCGAGGTTGGGCATGAATGCAACATATTTGAGTCCATCCAACATGACTATCAAAGAGTATGATGACAATAAGAGGGGAGTAGAAGGCACTTTGTTGCGGTAGTCAAAGTGGGCCCAATAGAGGATGAGGTAGAGTTCATGATGCTTGATATCCCAACCACTTTCGCTTTTCTATTGGGGAGGCCATGGTTTCACAAGCTTGGGGGTGTGCCCTCCACTTTGCACCAGGTAATTAAGTTTCCGTATAGAGGAGATATCATCACCATCAAAGATGAGGTAGACAATACTATGGTCGCTTTGGAGATACAACCTTTCACAAGGTTCCAGGTGGCGGCAAACTTGAGGAGTGGGTGGATCCTAAGGTGGCTAAGATCATGGAGAAGATGAAGTTCGAGCCGGGTACAGGTTTGAGTGTTGGAGCAGCACTGCCAGACTTCAAGGGGCAGACCACTAAGAGAGGATTGGGATATAAATTCAACGAGGATAAGTTGAAGACTAAGAAGAAAGGGTCGAAGCTGAAAGAATGCTTCGTGAAAGCTACGGGTATCAAGGAGAGCCTGAACCAGTGGAAGTCAACGGGATCATGGTACCAGGATTTGAGATCTTCCAGGACGTGATGGGCAATGAGCACGGACAGAAGAAGTTTGCAAAGGAGGAAGACAAGTGGGAAGTGGAGCTGATGCAGTTTGAGAGTCTGATACTCGAGAAAGCAAGGGACGAAGAAGACGGGTTACGGATTGTGGAAGCTGATTTCGGTCGAGGTCCACAATCAAGAAAGTGAGCTGAGGGGCACAAACGAATCCTGCAAAACAATAGTATAGCGAAAGATGAGGTTACTGCCCACCGGTGTGGTGGAAGCCGTAGGCACTCCGACGCTCAAGTTAGCCAAAGGGCGAATGAATTACAGATGTAAAGGTTAAGGTCTATGGTATACCTCAACCTTAGATTTTCTAGCCGTGAGGGCGGTGTATTGGATTTGTGACTTGATGATAGGAATAGTTTTTTTCAGAAGACCCTCTCTATTGCTTCGTCTTCTTCTTTTCTAGGTTCCCTGACGCGGGGTCCTTTTTCTGCCTGTTCGAGTCCTCTTCAATGATGGTTTATTTCAGGTGATTTATGCCTGATAACTGATGGTCGTGTCTCTTTTTTGTAACTGCCAACTCATGGTCAGATTTATGACCTGATTTATCTCTTGATTCTTGTAACTGGTGACCGTTGGTTTCCTTCATGTTTAATCGGCTTGAGCCCCACGAGGTCTCTGGTATATGGCATTCTTGTTGATGGGCTGAATCTGTTAGTGGGCTCAAGGTCAGTGGTTGGTCTCGGGGTAAATGTCGATTTAACCCATTAGCCCAAATTTGGCCCGTACAGTTTGTCCCCTACTCTCTAAGTCTGGGAGTCTTAGACTTGGATAGTACCTTTGAGTACGTCAGATGAATCTGGATACTGATGATTACTTTGCTGATCTTGGCAATGGTCCTGAAATAATCTGTATGTCGCCTGTCATGCGGTGGGGGGGAGAAAGAAGAATTCTGGTCTTCTTTTGCTTTCGACAATAGCCTTGGAGTTGTCCTAGAAGGCTTTCTGGGAGTAAACCTCGATCGACATGTCGCATTAAGTAAGAGGAGCATACATCTTCAACTTGCCAGCCATGTGAACCTGTGGGGGAATGTCTAGTGTGGACTGAATTAGACAATGGTTTAGG
The DNA here is from genome assembly GCA_019454045.1 of Zanthoxylum bungeanum. NCBI lineage: Eukaryota > Viridiplantae > Streptophyta > Magnoliopsida > Sapindales > Rutaceae > Zanthoxylum > Zanthoxylum bungeanum. The sequence continues at coordinate 53,697 of SKCR01003209.1, forward strand.
AGATATTTCACTTGGCATGCCGTTTGGACAGTAGAAGTCCAAGTTCCAAATTCGACATGTCGTATAGATAGGGCATAACTTCTGATTAGATGTAAGTCGTCGAGGGAAGTTTTAGGTTGACTGAAGAAAGATAGTGGTTCAGGAGTAATCTCTCTCGACATGTCGTATGAGAGGAGTGGATTACCATAATTCTCTGACTTGACATGAGTCTTCATGGCGATGTCCCCGGTCTACTGAACCAGATGGTGGTTCAGAAGTAAACTCTCCCGACATGTCGTATGAGATGAGTGGATTACCATAACTCACTGACTCGATATGAGTCTTCATGGGGATGTCCCCGGTCGACTGAACCAGATGGTGGTCCAGGAGTGATCTCACTCGACATGTCATATGAGACGAGTGGATTACCATAATTCACTGACTCTACATGAGTCTTCATGGGGATGTCCCCGGTCGACTAAACCAGATGGTGGTCTAGGGGTAATCTCAATCGACATGTCGTATGAGACGAGTGGGTTACTACAATTCTTTGACTCGACATGAGTCTTCATGGGGATGTCCCCGGTCGACTGAACCAGATGGTGGTCCAGGAGTGATCTCACTCGACATGTCGTATGAGACGAGTGGGTTACCATAATTCTTTGACTCGACATGAGTCTTTATGGGGATGTCCCCGGTCGACTGAACCATATGGTGGTCCAGAAGTGATCTCACTCGACATGTCGTATGAGACGAGTGGATTACCATAATTCACTGACTCGATATGAGTCTTCATGGGGATGTCCCCGGTCGACTGAACCAGATGGTGGTCCAGGAGTAATCTCACTCGACATGTCGTATGAGACGAGTGGGTTACTATAATTCTTTGACTCGACATGAGTCTTCATGGGGATGTCCCCGGTCGACTGAACCAGATGGTGGTTCAAGAGTGATCTTACTCGACATGTCGTATGAGACGAGTGGATTACCATAATTCACTGACTCGACATGAGTCTTTATGGGGATGTCCCCGGTCGACTGAACCAGATGGTGGTCCAGGAGTAATCTCACTCGACATGTCATATAAGACGAGCGGGTTACTATAATTCTTTGACTTGACATGAGTCTTCATGGGGATGTCCCCGGTCGACTGAACCAGATGGTGGTTCAGGAGTAACTGCACTAGACATGTTTCCTTATTCGACACATGTATTTTGGTTGTTCCTCGTCCTTTCATCAATTGCAAACCCTAGCGTGGTTTACGAGGAGCTTTTGGCGGGAATTTTGGCGCCAATTTATGTAGTGTGTATAAAAAGAGCTTTGGGCGCCTCATTTGCTTCATTCGTAAAAAATTTCATTTGGAGGCCGAGTAAGGAGAGCTCCCAAGTGTCTCAAGGTATTCTTCGAAAACTATCTCTTGTTCTTCAATTTCTTTAACATTCATAGTGAAGACTCAAGCTGTTCTTTTACAAAATAGGCTGTTAGATCTTTGGGTTTGTGAGAATTGTTTTAGAAATTGTGTTTATGGGAGTTTAATTGTTTATATGCTTGTCATCTGGAAGATGTCGAGTGGAGATTCTCTAGGCAGCTTAGGTGCCAAGATTGATAGTTATGTCGAATCGTCAAGTGAGACGGAGGAAGGTGAAGAATATAAAGATTGGTCATATCGGTAGTTGTTCGAGGGTGGTGTAGTTACCCTGGCTAGGCCTTCTCAATAGACCCCTACCGAGGCCATACCATTAAGGTCTTTACCCGCTGTCGGGGAGCCAAGTGACTTTCCTTGTACGAGTGAACCTACTAACTTATTGTCCAAGAATCCTGCCAGTCGAATAAGTGGGAAGTGTTGAGGGAACTCTGCTGCATGTATAGGTTCCCTGATTCTATTGAACTCAGGGTGCCTTCGTCGAATGAAAGAATTGATTACAAGGTCCCAGGGTGGATGGGTTTCTACGTACGTCCATTTTTTGTGGGGTTGAGGTTTCCTATTCCTAGATTGGTTTGGGAAGTTCTGGATCATTTTGAAGTTGCTCATTCCCAATTGATGCCAAATACGTGGAGGATTTTATTGTCATTTGAATGTTTATCCTTTGAGTTGGGAGTACTCTTTGAGGTAAAGGATGTTTTAGAGACGTATTACCTGAATGAGCATTTGAAGGAGAAAAGAAGATATACTTTGATACTCCGTCAAAGAAGAGAGCATTTAGTTACTAGATTACCGACTAACGATAGGGGAAATTGGCAATCCTTTTATTTCTTTGCAAAGGGTGAGGGTATATTTGGATTGACTGGGGCTGGTCGAATCCCTGAATTTTGGTGTTTGTCGAGTGAGTAAATTTTTTTTATATATATATCTCTAATTCGTAATCCTTGATTCACACTTGGGTATTAAAATGACCATGTGCTTGCTGCTGCAGATCCTTTACGAAACAAGCTATTCGTCAGAACCGCTTGTATAATCTCAAATACCAAAGCCATTCTATCATTGTCGGCAGAAGAAAGACAATGTAAGACCATCTTAACGGAGAAGAGATTAAGGGCGACTCCGTTGTGGAAAGAAATTTATCATCAAGAAGAAGGTAAAATTATGGCATTCTGTAACGATGTTTTACCGGTGATAAATTGTAGATGGTCGTGTCAAAAGTTATACGGATGGAATAAGTATCGAGAACCCCTAAAACCTGAAGAATTTTTTATGCGCAGAGGAAATGATGACTGGGCCCTTCACAGTAGCCTCACTGACGAGATGAAGAGTCGGAAGAAGTCGAGGAAATTGAAGAAGGAATCCGAAGCTGAAAAAGAAGTTGCCCCTCAATAAATGGAGGTTGTTCCTAGAGAGGATGTCGTAGAAAAAGCAAAGTCGACTGAAATGACTTCCATGTTTAAGAAAAGAAAGTCTGTAGCTGAAAGGGAAGATGATCCTGATAACCTAATCTTGAAAGTCCCACGAGAGTCGACTGTAATATCGGACCCTTCAAGCATTGATTCATTCGTGGATGGGCTTCTTCTCGAGGGGATGAAGTAAGGTTAGCACAAATTGGTCCGGTGGAGCTATGAAGAAAGCCATCGCTTTAAACTACCAAGTGAGTTGTTTTATTTTATTTTATTTAATTTTTTTTTTTATATTCTGAATGACAATCTGACTCGACTCTGTCAGGCACTGGAATGCAGTCTATTCATGCGGAAGAACGCGGAGTCCAGTCAAAGAAGGATCAGAGAGCTGGAGAAGACATTGTCAGTGGTGAGGAAGGAGTCATCGGATCTGAAGTCCGGGCTGGTTGCTTCCCATAGGAAGGATAAAGGGCTCGAGAAGGAATTGAAGGAAGTCAAGGCTAATTTGAAGATGGAAAAGGAGACGGCCGAGCTTACCATTGATAGCTATAAAGTGAGTTTCGAAAATGTGAAGAATGAGAATGAATCATTGCTAGAACAAATGGAGGATATCGCCATTGACTCTATGATGAAAAACAGATATGATTTGATGATGGAGTATCTTGCCGGGAAGCACGTTGACTGGAAGCCGGAGAAGTGGATTAGAGAGTACGAAAGACGAGCTGCCGGTTTATCTTCGTCGATGGAAGAGGATTACGAAGAAAATGGGCCGGAGGCCGAATCAAAGAAGGGCGAGGTCGAGCCAATTGCATTCCACGTGGATGAGTCGGAGGATGTCGGGAAACCCATGGACGAGGGAAGGGATGCCGTGCCAGCGGCAGTTCAGCCTGACTCGACAATGGAGGTCGAGAGTCAATAAGATGTTCATGCAAGTTTTCCAACTACTGTCGAAGAAGATGGAGCTGGTCTTTGAGTTTTAATTACAGTATAAGCTTGGAATACTTTGTACAAAGTTTGAATCAGCATTCCGATAGGAAGGAGGGAAGCCACATTTTGATCAATTAACGTTTGTGTATAGGTGTAGAATGATGAATGATCCTATATTTTGTATGTAAATGTTGTTTGAAATTTAAAGAGCGATATTTTATTGCAATCAGTCGAATGACTTCTATAAACTTTCTTATTCATACTTATAACTACTGTTATGAAAATTTGACAGCCAATAAATAAACAAACGACAAAAAAAAGTGTTACCGGATGAATCGCTTAAGGTGCACCGAGTTCCAACTGTTGCGCACGGGAGTCCCCTCCATAGTCTGTAACTTGTAGGCTCCTTTCCCGACAACTTTTGTGATAAGGTTAGGGCCTTCCCAATTCGGACCCAACTTCCAGTCTCCAATCTCCCTGGTGTTCTGGAGTACTCTCCGTATGACCCAATCTCTAACCTTGAAAGTTCGACTCCTGACGTTTTTGTCGAAGTATCTGGCCATCCTTTGCTGATAGGCTGCCAGTCGGATGGAAGCTCGGTCCTTAGGTTCATCAATCGTGTCGAGATTGAAATTCATCAGAAATTTATTATTTTCTCCGCTAAGCCATTGGGTAGCGTGGGGAATGGATGACTTCTTCGGTTGGAATGACTGCTTCCGTTCCGAATGCCATTGCGAATGGAGTTTCGCCTGTCGAAGATTTTACAGTTGTTCTGTACGACCACAACACTCCTGGAAGTTCATCCGCCCAAGCGCCCTTAGCCTTCTCCAACTTCTTTTTCAAGATGTTCATGATCGTCTTGTTGGACGATTCAGCCTGACCGTTCGCTTGTGGAAAGCGGGGTGTAGAAAAGTTCAATTTTATGCCCCAGTTTCTGCAGAAATTTTGAAAGTGATGGCTGATGAATTGAGAGCCATTATCAGTCACAATTTCCTTTGGTATGCCGAATCGACAAATGATATTCTTCCATATGAATGTTTGAGCTTCCCTATCGCGTATCCTGGCAAATGCTTCGGCTTCGATCCACTTCGAGTAATAATCCGTCATTACCAACATGTAGACTCGTTGGCCATGCGCGGTTGGTAGTTTTTCTACTATGTCCATTCCCCACTTCATAAAAGGCCATGGAGACATAATGGGATTAAGTTTCTCAGGTGGGAGATGAGGAACTAGTGCAAACCTCTGGCACTTGTCGCACTTTTTCGTGAATTCTATGGAATCAAATCTCATCGTCGGCCAATAATACCCTGTCAAATGTGCTCGAAGAGCCAAGCTTCTACCACCTGAATGGTTCCCGCACTCCCCTTCATGCAATTCTGACAACACATGTTGCACTTGGTCGTGTGTTAGGCATTTCAAATAAGGCCCCGTAAAGGATCTTCTCAGCAGCTGTCCGTCGAAGACAACGAACCTCGCGGACTGTCTCTGAATTTTCCTAGCCTGTAGTTTATCTTCCGGAAGCAATCCTTTCTGTAAATACTCGACTATAGGCGTCATCCAAGTGTCTACTGATTTGACAGCTGCCACAGTCGTTCCTTCCTCCCAGATCACTGGCCAGCTCAAATGCACTACAGGAATCGTTCGTGGTTTGTCACTTTCCATAGTCGATCCCAAGGTTGCCAATGCTTCTGCTTGGGAATTTTCGCTTCTAGGGACTTGGGTTATGGAAAATTTCACAAATGTCGACTGAATTTCTTTTACCTTCTGCAAGTAGGAAGCCATTGCTTGACCTCTGGCATGATAGGATCCCTCGATCTGGTTGACTATCAACTGAGAATCGGATTTCACTTCAATCTCCTTAGCTCCCAGTTCTTTAGCTAACAATAACCCTGCGATCAATGCCTCGTACTATGCTTCGTTGTTTGTAACCCTAAAACCACATTTGATTGCCTGTTGCAAAGTGTCGCCTGTTGGGGTAGTGATCGAGATTCCAAGACCGCAGCCCTTTTTTTTACTGGACCCGTCGACCGTTAGCTTCCAAGGTATTGTCGGCTGAATGGAATTGACCTATGTTTCATTCGTTTCTAGGAGGTCGGGAGTGAAGTCGGCCACAAAATCCGCCAATGCTTGAGATTTGATGGCGGTCCTAGGCTGGTATGTTATGTCGTAACAGATATGTTGTGTATACCGTAATCTGGTGTCCTTGAAAGTAAGGTCTAAGTTTTCTCGTCGCTGTCACTAGGGCGAAAACCAACTTCTCCATTAACGAGTAATGTGATTCCGGTCCCAATAATGCTTTGCTTACATAGTAGACTGGCGATTGACTCTCTGACTCTTCTCTCACCAAAAATCCGCTGACCGCATGTTCTGAGACTCCCAAATAAAGGTAGAGCCTCTCATTGTCGCGTGGCTTGGACAACAAGGGGGTGTTGTGAGGTATTGCTTGAGTCTTCTAAGTGCTTCCTCACATGCAGGAGTCCACGCAAAGCAATTTTTCGCCTTTTTTAAATCTGAAAAGAACAAGAAGCTCTTATCTGTGGATTTGGAGATGAACCTGTTTAGCGCTGCTATCCTCCCAGTTAGTCTCATGACGTCCTTTGGGCTAGAAGAAGATGGAATGTCGAGGATTGATCTAATCTGGTCTGGATTTGCTTCTATTCCTCTTCGAGTGACTACGTACCCCAAGAATTTCCCTGAGGCGACACCAAATGCACATTTAGTAGGATTCAATTTCATTTCGTACCTGTCCATGATGTCGGAGGCTTCTTCCAGATGAATGAGGTGTTGCTCCGATTTGACAGACTTCACCAGCATGTCGTCAATGTAAACCTCCATAGTATTCCCAATTTGATTTTCGAACATCTTGTTAACCAGCCGCTGGTAGGTTGCTCCTGCATTTTTTAGGCCGAACGACATGACCTTGTAACAAAAAATCCCTCGATTTGTAACAAAAGCCTTCTTCTCTTGATCGTCAGGGTGCATGAGAATCTGGTTGTAGTCTTAATACGCGTCCATGAAGCTCAACAACTCGTGTCCTACAGTCACATCTACCATTGAATCGATGTGCAGCAGTGGAAATGAGTCTTTTGGACAGGCTTTGTTCAAATCCGTAAAGTCGATGCAGACTCTCCACTTCCCATTCTTTTTCTTCACAACTACAACATTCGCAAGCCACTCTGGAAACTGCACTTCTTTAACTGCTCCGTTCTGCAATAATTTCTAAATTTCTTCATCAATGATCCGGTTTCTTTCAGGGGCAAACTTTCTTCTTTTTTGCCTAACCGGGGTGTGGTTTGGGTCCACATGCAGTTCGTGAGTTATGAGCTCTGGATCGATTCCAGTCATATCTTTGTGAGTCCAGGCAAAACTGTCGTGTCGCTTCTTCAAGAATTCAACTATGTCGGCTCTCAGCTTCTGATCTAAGTCAGCTCCTATCAACGCCTTGTGATCTGTAAACTGAGGGTGAATCTGGACCTCGTCGAGCTTCTCTATATTAGGTAGAGTCGGCTCCGGAGCAGGAGGTCCGGTCTGTAATTGCTATGCTGACACATCCTTAGCTTTCAAAGTCGTCTGGTAGCAGCTTCTTGACGCCAATCTATCACCTTTAATTTCTTGAACTCCCCACTTGCTTGGGAATTTTATTACTTGATGATAAGTAGACGAGACCGCCCTCATGTCATGAATCCAAGGCCTGCCCATGATCAGGTTGTAGGCTGAAGGGCTGTCTAAGACCAGGAACGTGGTCATTCTATTAACTCCAGACACATAGACCGACAGTGTTACTTCCCCCATTGTGAATTTCTGTTCTCCGCTAAACCCGATCAACACCGTCGTCCGTCGATTTATCTTATCCAACTCCGCTCCCATGTCCGCAAGGGTGCTAGCAAAAATAATATTAGCCGAGGAGCCCGTGTCGACCAGCACTCGTTTGATCATAAAGTTTGCTACCTGCAAAGAGATGACCAAAGCGTCATGGTGTGGATTTAGGTTGTATGAATCCCCGTCGTCCGGAAACTCCATTATCAAATCTGTGAAGGCTTTCTCTACAGACATCGAGGTATGCGTAGTCTTGTATGTCAGGGCCCTTGAATGCCGTTTAGCTACCGAATATGTTGCTCCACTGATTTCTGATCCTCCTGAAATGACATTAACAGTGTTATTAATTGGGGGTGGTGGGGTTGGAATTTCTCCTTGAGTGTCTCTCTCATCCCTTCTCGCCAAGGTTGCCTTCCCTTTATCAGTGAGCAAATCCCTCAGGAACCCTTTGTTCAGTAACTCTAGAACCTCCATCCTTAAGGCTACACATTCCGCTGTCGTGTGACCATAGTCCCTGTGGAATTCACACCACTTCCTAGTGTCTTTCTTGGTCGAATTATCTCGGGAGCGTGGAGGCCATTTTACTTCATTCCCCATTTTCTTAAGCACAGAGATCAGTTCCCCGGGGGAAATGGTAAAGTTGTAGTCTGGCCCTTGTACGGCCTTGGTCGTCTGTCAATACTTTTATAGAAATGTCGTCGCTCTCCTCTTGGATGGTTCTTCCATTCCTTGTGTGAGTGGGAATCCTTATCATGTCACCTGGAAGCGGGCCTTCGGTCCTCTCGCGCATCCTAAACATCCCTTCCTTTATTTCTTTTGTCTTCCTCCCACCTTATTTCTACTTGGGCCCGCATCATGACTTGGTCCATTGTGTAACATCGGAACTTCGTCAATTTTTTGTAGAGCCCACTGTCATAAAGTAGTCTATTCCGGAATGCTTCAACCGCAGTTGGCTGGTGGAGATCCGGGAGGGCAATTCTCTCCCGGTTGAATCGGGCCACGTAGCTCCATGACGACTCCCCCCTTCTCTGCTATATTAAGTTAAGGTCGTCTGAAGTTTTTTCTAACTTGCATGAACTTGCGAAAAACTGCACGAACTTATCAGCCAGTTCCTAGTAGGACCAGATTGACCTGTAAGGTAAGTTAATGAACCAAGACAGGACAGGCCCAGCCAATGTCTCCCCGAAGCATCTACACATTCCAGCTTCCCATTGACTTGGGGACAAGCCGGTTGACATCATCTTGTACTTGTAATGTATCACGTGGTCGTCTGGATCGGTGAACCCATCATATTGCTTCATTACGGGTGGGCTGAATTTCCGGGGTAGTTCAACAACTACGATTGATTCCACAAACGGTGTGTTAGTTACTGCTCCGGCTCTGCTCTTCCTGATTGACAGCCTTACACCTGGTAGTCTCGACATAATTGCCTCCTTAAATTCAATCATTTCCCTCCTAAATAGAGCTGGCAATTTGTTGGGTTGGATCGATGAGAGGGTTCGGGTCGTGTAGGACCTGTTGGTGACTGCTGTTCGGCTCTCTCCGACATGGGCGGAATTATCGGGTTGTTTTGGTCGTCCGGATCGCTGGTTTGACCTTGAGTGTGGTGCTGGGGATAGGTTGATAACTGCTCCACCATTTTCTGCAGGCTGTCGTTGGAATTCTGTATCGTTTGATTTTCTTCTTCAAGGGCTTGCAAATGTTCTTGGAGCATGGCAAGCTGTGCCATCATGGGATCCGGGGTTTGCTAATTGCTTGAGGCCATTTCTGCTCGTTTGGTTGATGTGTTTTACTTTTGCTAAATTCGTTTGGTAGGCCCCCACGGTGGGCGCCAAATTGTGGAAGCTGATTTCGGTCGAGGTCCACAATCAAGAAAGTGAGCTGAGGGGCACAAACGAATCCTGCAAAACAAGAGTAGAGCGAAAGAGGAGGTTACTGCCCACCGGTGTGGTGGAAGCCGTAGGCACTCCGACGCTTAAGTTAGCCAAAGGGCGAATGAATTCCAGATGTAAAAGTTAAGGTCTATGGTATACCTCAACCTCAGATTTGCTAGCCGTGAGGGCGGTGTATTGGATTTGTGACTTGATGATAGAAATAGTTTTTTTCGGAAGACCCTCTCTATTGCTTCATCTTCTTCTTTTCTAGGTTCCCTGACGCGGGGTCCTTTTTCTGCCAGTTCGAGTCCTCTTCAATGATGGTTTATTTCAGGTGATTTATGTCTGATAACTGATGGTCGTGTCTCTTTTTTTGTAACTGCCGACTCATGGTCAGATTTATGACCTGATTTCTCTCTTGATTCTTGTAACTGGTGACAGTTGGTTTCCTTCATGTTAATCGGCTTGAGCCCCACGAGGTCTCTGGTATGTGGCATTCTTGTTGATGGGCTGAATCTGCTAGTGGCTCAAGGTCAGTGGTTGGTCTCGGGGTAAATGTCGATTTAACCCCTGAGCCCAAATTTGGCGTGTACACGGATGACGAAGACGTTTATTTTCCTAATTTATTTGATTGTAATCCCGCTGTAGACAACAGAACTTGACGACGCATGCTGTTCTAGACTCAGGGCCTAGTTGAGAGTACGGAATAGTCCGCGGGGGACTAAACCGGAGAATAATGGAGTCGCCACCCGGTGTGAACCGGGACAAAGATTAAGGCCGCACTCACCCCTCGCAAGGGAAGACCTCAAACCGTTGGGTTCGGAATGGTCCCTTACTTATGTCATTGTGATGATATAATTTATGCAATAAATCGACCGCATCTACTCAATGATCATGTTCAAAGTATTACCTAGATCTAACATGTTTTCGTCTAACTAACTCCTAATCTAAGTTCGCATGCTTGAAAATAAATCTTTAAACAATAAACACGCAATATCACACATTGAACAAATTAAGCCATCGAACCAATGCAAACAAATAATGACTAAAGCATAAATATAAACTAAACTAAACGTCATGCATAAAACGAACATAATCATGCTTTAAAATTAAATAACGAAACTACGTTAAAACATGCTTAAAATATAAATAAACAACCTAGAACTACATCATGCTCGAATACAAATTTGGATGAGACGAGATACGTGTATCTTAAGTGGTACGTGGTATTGTATCCCGAGTGCAGACCATACTACCGTCCATTCGGAATCGGCTATGGAATTTACGTCCGGGTTTCCATCCGATATACCACAAAAGGGAAACACATATCCCGCTCATCCAACAATCACATCATGCTTCAAACGACTCTCATGCGATAATATTCTAAAATAAATAAAATAAAACAAAAGAAAATAAGTAAAAGGTACCCTCAGGTCTAACCTCTTTCGTCAATCTTTGGAAGTGCTTTCCAAGTCCGTTGGAAGGGCGAATGATCCGAAACTTTTCAAGATTGTTTGCTCACTGTTTTCCTTGCTGTTTTGATGCTCGGGCTGCTTTTTACCTTCGTTTCACCGCCGTTGGTGCTCGCTGCGTTTCAGGTCACTGTTTTGGGCGTTTTTGGACTGTTTTGGGTGATTTTGGTGGTCTCGGGAGGTGCGTTTGTAAAGGTTTTTTGGTGAAACTTTTTGGGGATGTTTGTGATGGTTTTAAGATGGTTTTAGGGTGGTTTTGATGGGCTAGGGACGCACGGAACCTGACCAGAACAGCGGCTAAAACGCAGCAGTTCACCAGTGCAGTGAAGCCGTTTTCAGGGGCTGTTTTGGCGCTGATTTGGAGCGGCTTTGGGGGTCTTTTTGCGGAACTTAAGGGCTGGAAATAAGGTTTATTTGAGGGTGTTTTAGGGCTGTGAATGGGGGCTGGAACTCGGCAATGGAGGGTTAGGTTTAGGGCTTGGGCGTGAAGGGTGTTTGATGATGGAGGGAAGGGGCGGCAATGGAGGCTATTGGATTTTGAAGGTGCGGCAATGGAGGGTTCCAGGGAATGCTTGGGCGTGTAATGGAGGCTTAAGAGAGTGCTTTGGGCGTGTGAGGGAGATATGTGAGCTAGGGTTGTGAATGGGGGTGAAGGCCTCTTTTTATAGGCAAATGGGAAAGGCTTTCCTTTTTAGATTAGGAAGGAATCTCCTAATTGGTTTCTAATAAGGAATGCATCTCCTAATTAGGATTTGGGATTGGATTTGATTTGGTAGGGATTTGATTTGATTTCTTTTATTTAGGTAAGGATTAATCAAGATTTTAACATGTGATTAATGTGCAATTTACCTAAATAAAGGGCAATGGGCGTGAATCACATCCCTTGGGCATGGGCTTGGTTTGACTTGGGTTGACTTGGTTTGACTTGGGTTGACTTGGGTATTTGGGCTTGGTTTGGATTAGGTATGTGGTCTAGGGGAGTTTTTTTGGGCCTAAGGTGAGCTTAGAAACGGAGGTATAGCAAGCAACCGAAGCGAAACAACTCGGAGAAATCCATAAAAAATAGTGTTTTCCAACTTTACCCTTCCAACGTTCTTTTCCCGCGACTTTCATGACTAAGAGGGAATTGTCTCCATATAAGACTCCTCATCGTGGTTATGCAAAAATGCAATGTCTACAGTCGCCCCCACTTTGATGGGACTCGTGCAGTGTGTGACAATGACAGTTCTATCAAAGTACGTGCAATGCATTTTTACTTACCTGGCTCGCCAGCTGCCACATGTTCGCCTGCTGTGTGAGTTGATAGTGCTAACCCCGTACTTAGGGTGTCGCAGTTGCGTCTCCATACCTAGAGTGCCGCAGTGATGTGTTGTTGTCTGAGTGCTAACCCCGTACCTAGGGTCGGTTGGGTGACGACTCCGTACCTAGAGTGCCCCAAATGTCTGAATGCTACCCCGTACCTAGGGTGTCGCGAGTGACGTCTCCGTACCTAGAGAGCCACAATAGTCTGAATAGTCCACAGCCGTACCTGGCGTGCTAACCCCGTACCTAGGGTTGCTGTGGTCTGAGTGCTAACCCCGTACCTAGGGTGTCGCGGTGACGATCCGTACCTAGAGTGCCACAAGTGTCTGAATGCTAACCCCGTACCTAGGGTGTCGCAGTGACGTCTCCGTACCTAGAGAGCCACAATAATCTGAATAGTCACATGCCGTACCTGGCTGCTAACCCCGTACCTAGGGTGTCGCTGTGGTCTGAGTGCTAACCCCGTACCTAGGGTGTCGCGGTGACGTCTCCGTACCTAGAAGCCACAAAGTCTGGATGCTAACCCCGTACCTAGGGTGTCGCGGTGACGCCTCCGTATCTAGAGTGCCACAAATGTCTGACGCTAACCCCGTACCTAGGGTGTCGCGAGTGACGCCTCCGTACCTAGAGTGCCACAAATGTCTGATGCTAACCCCGTACATAGGGTGTAGGGTGTCGCAGTGACGCCTCCGTACCTAGAGTGCCACAAATGTCTGATGCTAACCCCGTACCTAGGGTGTCGCAGTGACGCCTCCGTACCTAGAGTGCCACAAATGTCTGATGCTAACCCCGACCTAGGGTGTCGCATTTGATATCTCCATACCCGGAGTGCCGTACCTGGCTGATCTCATGTCTCCATACCCGGAGTGTCGTACCTGGCTGAAATGATATCTCCATACCCGGAGTGCCGTACTTGGCTGAAGCTGCTCTGAACCAACGTGGGCCTCGCCCCAGAATGCCATACCCGCAGAATTATTACTGAACTGATGTGGGCCTCGCCCCAGAATGCCATACCGGCGGCGGAACTGATACAGAACTGATGTGGGCCTCGCCCCCAGAATGCCATACCCGGCAGAATTATTACTAAACTTTGTGGGCCTCGCCCCCAGAATGCCATTACCGGCTGATCTGATATGATGTGGGCCTCGCCCCCAGAATGCCATACATGGCAGAAACTGATACTGATACTATTATTCAACACACTGTAGTGCCTCTCTTCGAGATAATCTTGATAGCTAAACATATTTTTGCCCTCAACGGGTGCTTTGCGTCAAAGCCAAAGAATCTTCAAAGTACTTGACATACTCAAACCCAATCCTCTGAACGGGTGATCTGAACTAGACTCCTAGTGTGTGTGTGCTAAGGCTCTTTCGCAGCTTATTCCTTAAGTCAACCAACTCGATGATTTCGATTCGGAGAATCGGACCAGTGGGTCTAACCAACCTGGATGTCTGGATCACATTCTGTGATTGCTTGTAGCATACTCAACATGATATGGTCTTCTTTTATTGCATCGTCTTTCTTTCATTCTTTTCATTTTGTCTTTCTCTTTTCTTTTCTCTTCTTTTTTCTGACACACCTACCCTTTAAGGTAGCATTTCTCCTCATGGTGGTCCTAATACTCGCCCATGGGTAGCTTCACGCTTATCGGTTATAGATGGTCTATTTTCTTTTCATTGTGAGACTTTTCTTTCTTTTATTTTCTGACCATATCATGTATCGTAGCAACGGTAATTCAGTGTGGACATCCAGGCAAACGGTCATTCACCGATCCACCATCTCTTCAACTAATCATCTCATCAACGGCTCAGGCTTCTACTGTTGAGATACCTATATCAAGTGCTTTATGAGTCTAGCAGAGATCAATCCGTTCTGAATACCGGATAAGAGCGCGTCTCGCACTTCTCGTTTCTAAGGCTTCTCCCTACAGCACACAATGTCATCACCGGACATATATCAAATTACCGAAGACTTCTTTCTCACACTTTTTTTTTTTTTCACTCCTCACTTACTCAAAGGAATTCTTCCTTTCTACTGCTGACCATTGTGGGCTTCGCCCCTGGGATCCATTCCCCAAAACTCAAACTCAAGGTGTGCCTCAACCCACAATTCACCATCTGAACCTTAACACCGATGTGGACCTCGGCCCCGGGATTTCTACCCAAACTCAATACAGTGCTTTCGCTGTTTCTGATTGGCTTATCTCTTTTCAAAACCTGTGAATACAAAACACAAAACACAAAACACGAAAACAAAAAGAATACAATAATGGGTTATGTGTATGTATGCATGGATGCATGATTTTTCTTTATCCTGTTGGGTTAGGTCTTCTGCAGGTGACCATCCAGTCTTCTGCCCCTCAGGCGAAATATAGCTTCAATCTGTCAACATTGATGGGCTCGGTAAACTCATTTCCTTCCAAGTCTGACAGTCTCACTGCTCCATTCCCATTACCTTCTGAACAATGTATGGCCCTTCCCAATTCGGTCTGAACTTTCCTCTCGGGTCTGTTGTTGACGGCTTGGACTGCTTAAGCACCAGATCACCCTTTTTGATCTTGGTGGGCCGCACCTTCTTGTTGAATGCTCGAGCCAGCCTTTTTCTAAATCTGCATGTGATGCAAGGACTTCATCCTCTTTTCATCCATCAGGGCCAACTGTTCAAACCTTCGCGAGGTCCATTCCTGCTCTGGCAATTCTGCTTCTACGAGTACCCGCATGGACTGCATCTTCATTTCCACCGGCAGTACCGCTTCCATTCCATAAACCAAAGAATACGGCGTGGCTCCTGTTGCCGTTCTCACAGATGTTCTGTACCCCCACAGAGCATATGGTAGCTTATCAGCCCCATCTTTGTAATTCTCAGTCATCTTTGCCAAGATCGTTTTATCGTCTTGTTGGCTGCCTCGACTGCCCCATTAGCCTGCGGCCTGTAAGGTGAGGACTTGTGATGGCCGATTCCATACTCTGTAACATTGCCTTGGTTTCTCCCTGAAATTGGACTCCATTGTCCGTGACCACATGGTGCGGCATACCATACCGGCAAATGAGATTCCGAGCTATAAACTTCGCCATTTGCTTTGCTGTAACATTGCGGAAAGATTCGGCTTCTACCCACTTTGAGAAGTAGTCTACGGCTACTACTATAAAGCGATGCCCATTCGATGCATTCGGTCGAATTTCCCCGATCATATCTATTCCCCATGCTGAGAATGGCCATGGCTCTGACAGCCCATGTAACTCTGTGTGCGGCAAATGACTCATATTGCCGTGTGCTTGACATTCATGACAGTGCTTTACCAGCTTCGCACAGTCAGCTTCCATGGTTGACCAGTAAAAGCCTTGTCTCACAATCTTGCGGGACAAGTTCAATCCGTTCATGTGCGGCCCGCATACTCCGGCATGTACCTCGTCCATCACCTTCTGAGCTTCTTTCTCTGTTAAGCATTTCAGCTGAATTCCATTTGCCTGCCTCTTGTAGATTTCTCCTTTCAAACTCACATACTGAGAGGCCAACTTCTGAATAGCCACTCGGTCCTTTCTGCTTGCTTCCTCTGGGAATTCCCCGCGCTCCAAATACCTTTGTATGTCATAATACCAGGCTTCCCGTCGTCGACCCCCACTTCCAGGATTCTACCTATCTCATAGACTGGCTTGCTTGCCGTTGTCAACACAAGCGGTCTCATCACCAGTTTCTCTGGATTTTCCCAAGTTGCGGCCAGTGTTGCCAACGCATCTGCCATCTGATTCTCCTCTCTCGGTAAATGCTGAAATTTACAATCAGGGATAGTCTGTGCCAGACTTCTGAGATGGAACAAGTACGGCTTCAACCGTTCTTCCTTCAGTTCCCATTCTCCTTGCATCTGCCGGATCACCAACATCGAGTCTCCGAAAACTTCAACATTCTTAGCCCTCAAGGCTATCAATGCCGTCAATCCGAAAGCACACGCTTCGTACTCAGCCATGTTATTCGTCACTCCGAAAGTTAGCCTCTTGGCCAGAGGCAGGGTTTCTCCCTCAGGGGTTACTATTACAATCCCGATCCCTGCTCCTTTGCAATTCACTGCTCCGTCAAAATACATTTTCCATCCTTGGACCGCTATGGCTTGGATTTCCTCGTCGGGAAACTCAAACTTATACTGATCTCCTTCAACAGGTTGCAAGGCCAGGAATTCTGCCACGGCTCGCCCTTTGATTACCTTGGAGGTGAGGTACTCGATGTCAAATTCAGTCAGCAGCACTAACCATCTGCCTAACTTCCCAACCAGTGAGGGTACTGAGTGCAAGTACTTCAAAGGATTCTCCTTTGCGACCACTTGGATCTTGTAAGACTGGAAGTAATGGCGCAACTTCTTGGATGCCCATACTACTGCTAGAAAAATCTTCTCCACTTCCTGATAGCGAGCCTCGTATGGAAGCAGCTTCTTACTGAGGTAGTAGACAGCATGCTCCACTCCTGTCTCATCGGCTTGTACCATCATCGCCCCCAGCGCTTCAGGTTCAATAGCCAAATAAAGTACCAAAGGCCTACCCTGTCTCGGGGTTTCAACACAGGAGGTTTCACCAAATATTCCCTTATTCTGTCAAATGCTTCCTGACACTGCTCGTTCCATTTCACTGGTTGATCTTTCCTCAACAACTTGAAGATGGGCTCACACAACGATGTCAACTTAGCGATGAAACGACTGATATACTGGATTTTCCAGGAAGGCTCTGACTTTTTTTCCTAACCCAACGGGTATCTATGATGGCTTTTAAGACACAAGGGTTAACATGATGCATGTATGCATGAGATGTATGCGATGCATGGAATATATAAAATTATAAAAAAAAGAAACTTAAACTATTTGGCCCATTATCATTTCAAAGTATTCAATCACACCATCGTGCGGTGTGCAAACTTGTCCCAGTTGAAAAGGCCCAACAGGTTTACACTTTGCGGTGATATGGCTAAATGACTTCAAATAATAAGAGGCCTATTCACAAAATGGCCCACCGGCATTCTAGAAGCTTTTGGCCCAACTGTCAAAAGACACAAACTTGCCCAGTTTAAATGGCCCAACAGGTTCATACCCTTTGACAGAAGGTCCAACTGGATCCAAATGACGGCGGCCCATCACACATAATTATAAGATAACTAACTACGGGTTCTTATGGCTAAGGTTCACTGAGTGGGTTCACGGGGCGCGGACAAAGGCTCTCGCTGACGAAGGTTTGCCCACAACTAGGACTCCCCACTCAAGGGTTCAAACGACCAAGTGAGCGCACCTTTTTATACCTTACGGTACGTGCCAACGAGTTATGGTGTGTGACTGACTGTCGAATGGATTTTCCCGTTGTAGATTCCCCAGAGGGAGGGTGGAGCGAGGCTCACTTAAATACCCAAGCCCCTTAGGCTCTTATCGCTTGGTGTCAGGAATAAACAACGAGTCCTCCAAACTAGTCTATCACAACAAGCTACGGGTAATGATCATCTAGGTGCCTTCACAGCTTTTCCTCGAAGGTAGTGTAGTGAATGAAGGAAGACACCCAACCATCACCTAGCTCTAACTAAGCCTTTGATTAACCCCCTCAACCCACTAAGACACGGTCAACTAATGCATAAATTATAAACAACACAAGACATGATTTCGAGGCCGATTCTCTATCCCCAGTGGAGTCGCCAGACTGTAGACAACAGAACTTGACGACGCATGCTGTTCTAGACTCAGGGCCTAGTTGAGAGTACGGAATAGTCCGCGGGGGACTAAACCGGAGAATAATGGAGTCGCCACCCGGTGTGAACCGGGACAAAGATTTAAGGCCGCACTCACCCCTCGCAAGGGAAGACCTCAAACCGTTGGGTTCGGAATGGTCCCTTACTTATGTCATTGTGATGATATAATTTATGCAATAAATCGACCGCATCTACTCAATGATCATGTTCAAAGGTTACCTAGATCTAACATGTTTTCGTCTAACTAACTCCTAATCTAAGTTCGCATGCTTGAAAATAAATCTTTAAACAATAAACACGCAATATCACACATTGAACAAATTAAGCCATCGAACCAATGCAAACAAATAATGGCTAAAGCATAAATATAAACTAAACTAAACGTCATGCATAAAACGAACATAATCATGCTTTAAAATTAAATAACGAAACTACGTTAAAACATGCTTAAAATAATAAATAAACAACCTATAACTACATCATGCTCGAATACAAATTTGGATGAGACGAGATACCTGTATCTTAAGTGGTACGTGGTATTGTATCCCGAGTGCAGACCATACTACCGTCCATTCGGAATCGGCTATGGAATTTACGTCCGGGTTTCCATCCGATATACCACAAAAGGGAAACACATATCCCGCTCATCCAACAATCACATCATGCTTCAAACGACTCTCATGCGATAATATTCTAAAATAAATAAAAATAAAACAAAAGAAAATAAGTAAAAGGTACCCTCAGGTCTAACCTCTTTCGTCAATCTTGGAAGTGCTTTCCAAGTCCGTTGGAAGGGCGAATGATCCGAAACTTTTCAAGATTGTTTGCTCACTGTTTTCCTTGCTGTTTTGATGCTCGGGCTGCTGTTTTACCTTCGTTTCACCGCCGTTTGGTCGCTGCGTTTCAGGTCACTGTTTTGGGCGTTTTTGGACTGTTTTGGGTGATTTTGGTGGTCTCGGGAGGTGCGTTTGTAAAGGTTTTTTGGTGAAACTTTTTGGGGATGTTTGTGATGGTTTTAAGATGGTTTTAGGGTGGTTTTGATGGGCTAGGGACGCACGGAACCTGACCAGAACAGCGGCTAAAACGCAGCAGTTCACCAGTGCAGTGAAGCCGTTTTCAGGGGCTGTTTTGGCGCTGATTTGGAGCGGCTTTGGGGGGTCTTTTTGCGGAACTTAAGGGCTGGAAATAAGGTTTATTTGAGGGTGTTTTAGGGCTGTGAATGGGGGCTGGAACTCGGCAATGGAGGGTTAGGTTTAGGGCTTGGGCGTGAAGGGTGTTTGATGATGGAGGGAAGGGGCGGCAATGGAGGCTATTGGATTTTGAAGGTGCGGCAATGGAGGGTTCCAGGGAATGCTTGGGCGTGTAATGGAGGCTTAAGAGAGTGCTTTGGGCGTGTGAGGGAGATATGTGAGCTAGGGTTGTGAATGGGGGTGAAGGCCTCTTTTTATAGGCAAAGGAAAAGGCTTTCCTTTTTAGATTAGGAAGGAATCTCCTAATTGGTTTCTAATAAGGAATGCATCTCCTAATTAGGATTTGGGATTGGATTTGATTTGGTAGGGATTTGATTTGATTTCTTTTATTTAGGTAAGGATTAATCAAGATTTTAACATGTGATTAATGTGCAATTTACCTAAATAAAGGGCAATGGGCGTGAATCACATCCCTTGGGCATGGGCTTGGTTTGACTTGGGTTGACTTGGTTTGACTTGGGTTGACTTGGGTATTTGGGCTTGGTTTGGATTAGGTATGTGGTCTAGGGGAGTTTTGGGCCTAAGGTGAGCTTAGAAACGGAGGTATAGCAAGCAACCGAAGCGAAACAACTCGGAGAAATCCATAAAAAATAGTGTTTTCCAACTTTACCCTTCCAACGTTCTTTTCCCGCGACTTTCATGACTAAGAGGGAATTGTCTCCATATAAGACTCCTCATCGGGTGTTATGCAAAAATGCAATGTCTACACCCGCATTCACTAATAATAAAGACATTCATTTCTCTTACTTGCCTGAGTCTCTTCCTCCTAACTTGCATAATAACACGTATGATATCAACATAATTGACATTAACTCAACCAAAACAAGCGCATTTAACCTTGGTACGCCTGAAAGCCCCAAGGAAATTCTAATTGCGAGTGAGGTTACCTCTGAGGAGCGGAAGAAATTATAGGGAATGTTAATCAAATATGCTAATGTATTCGCTTGGTCCTACGAGGACATGCCAGAGGTAGATAGAAGTATTGCCCAACACGCAATACCGACTTATCCAAACATGAGGCCGGTAAAGTAGAAGCTCCGAAGGATGAGACTTGAGTGGGCCAAAAAGGTTAGAGAAGAAGTCAAGAAGTAGATAGACGTGGGATTTCTGAAAGTAGTAAAGTACCCCGAATGGTTAGCAAACATAGTGCCAGTGCCGAAGAAAGATGGGAAGGTCACAATGTGCATAGATTATAGAGACCTTAACAAAACTTGCCCAAAAGATGATTTTCCTTTACCTCATATTGACGTACTGGTTGATAGCACGACTTATCTGTCATGTACTTATTCGCTGATGGGTTCTCAGGATATAATCAGGTCTTAATGGCTGAAGAGGACAAGCATAAGACTACATTTGTCACTGAGTAGGGCACGTAGTATTACAAGGTGATGTCATTTAGGCTCAAGAATGCGAGAGCCTCTTATCAGCGAATGGCCATTACGTTATTCCATGACTTGATGCATAAGGAGATCGAAGTATACATGGACGACATGATAGTAAAGTCGGAGATGAGAAGCGGACACATAGAAGCAACCTACGACTAAATCCCAAGAAGTGTGTGTTCGGGGTAACATCGAGAAAGCTGTTAGGACATACGGTAGGAATGAGAGGAATAGAAGTAGACCCTGAGAAGATCAAAACGATTACCGAAAATGCCCGCGCCAAAGACGAAGAAAGAAGTTAGAGCCTTCCTCGGGAAGATCCAGTACATCAGTCGATTCATCACCAAGCTGACGTTAGCTTGTGAGCCCATCTTCATGCTGTTGAGGAAAGACCAGCCGGTGAAGTAGAACAGACAATGCCAATAAGCCTTTGACAAGATCAAAGAATACCTAGTGAAACCTCCTGTCTTGAAACCTCCAAGATTGGGCAAACCCTCAGTGCTGTATTTGGCCATAGAACTCGAAGTGTTGGGGGCGATGATGGTACAAGCAGTTGAGACAGGGGTGGAGCATGCAATCTACTACCTCGGTAAGAAGATGCTTCCGTATGAAGCCTGCTATCAAGAAGTAGAAAAGATCTGTTTGGTAAAAGTGTGGGCTTCCAGAAAGTTGCGTCATTACTTCCAATCCTACAAGATCCAAGTGATAGCAAAGGAGAATCCCCTAAAGTATCTGCATTCAGTACCTTTACTAGTAGGGAAGTTAGGCAGATGGTTAGTGTCGCTAACGAAATTTGATATTGAATATCTCACTTCTAAAGTAATCAAAGGGCAAGCCGTAGCAGAGTTCTTGGCATTACAACCGATAAAAGGAGATCAATACAAGTTTGAATTCCTAGACGAGGAAATTCAGACTATAATGGTCCAAGGATGGAGGATGTACTTCGACGGAGCGATGAATTACTAAGGAGTCGGAATATGAATCGTGATAGTAACCCTCGAAGGAGAAACCTTGCCTATGGCCAAAAGGCTGATGTTCGGAGTAACCAATAACATGGCCGAATATGAAGCATGCGTCTTTGGATTGATAGCACTAATAACCTTAGGAGCTAAGAACATAGAAGTTTAAAGAGACTCGATGTTAGTAGTCTGACAGATGCTAGGAGAATGGGAATTGAAGGAAGAACGGTTTGAAACCCTACCTATTTCACCTCAGGAAGCTGGTACAGGCTATCCCCGATTGTAAATTCTAGCACTTTCCATGAGAAGAGAACCAAATGGCAGACGCGTTAGCCACCCTAGCCGCAACTTGGGAGAATTCGGAGAAGTTGGTGATGAGACCTCTAGTGTTGACGACAGCAAGCAGACCCAGTTACGAGATAGAAATGGTCTTAAAAGTAGAAGTCGACGATGGGAAACCTTGGTACTACCATATTCAGTGATACCTAGAATGCGTGGAATTCCCGGAAGAAGCCGGTTGGAAAGACAGGATATCCATTCAGAAGTTGGCTTCTCAATATGTGAGTTTAAAGGGAGAACTATGCATGAGACAAGCTAATGGCATCCAGCTGAAGTGCTTAAGAAATGAAGAGGCTCAGAAAGTGATGGAAGAAGTACACGCCGGAGTATGTGGACCGCACATGAACGGATTGAACTTGTCCCGCAAGACAGTGAGACAAGGTTTCTTCTGGTCGACCATGGAAGCTAATTGCGCGAAGCTGGTGAAGCATTGTCACAATTGTCAAGAACACGGTAACTTGAACCATTTACCGCACACAGAGTTGCATGAACTGTCAAAGCCGTGGCCTTTTTTAGCATTGGGAATTGACATGATCAGAGAAATTCGACCACACACATCAAATGAGCATCGCTTCATAGTAGTGGCGGTAGACTACTTTTCGAAATGGGTAGAAGCCGAGTCATTTCATAAAGTTACAGCAAAGCATATGGTGAAGTTCATAGCCTGGAACATCGTATGTCGATATGGAATGCCACATCACGTAGTAACAGACAACGACGTCTAGTTTCAAGGAGAAACAAAGGCGATGTTACAGAGGTATGGGATAGGACATCACAAATCGTCACCTTACAGACCACAGGTAAATAAGACAGTCGAAGCAGCCAATAAGACGCTAAAGAAGATACTAGCCAAGATGACAGAAAGTTACAGAAATTGGGCGAACAGACTGTCGTACGCCCTGTGGGGGTACAGAACTTCCGTGAGAATGGAAACATGAGCCATGTCTTATTCTTTGGTCTACGGAATAGAAGCAGTATTACCGGTGGAAATAGAGATACAGTCAATGCAGGTACTAGCAGAGGCAGAGTTACCTGAACAAGAATGGGCCTCGTAGAAATTCCAACAGTTAGCATCAGTAGATGAGAAGAGAATGAAGTCCTTACACCATATGCAGTTGTATTAGAAGAGATTGGCCTGATCATTCAACAAGAAGGTGCGCCCTACCAAGATTAGAGAAGGTGATCTAGTACTCAAGCAGTAAAAGTCGTCGATGATGGACCCAAGGGGAAAGCTCAGACCTAACTGGGAAGGGCCCTATATAGTCAAGAAAGTGATGGGAACGGGGCAGTGAGACTATCAGATTTAGAAGGGAACAAGTTCATCGAACCTATCAACGTGGACAGGTTGAAGCAATATTTTGCCTGAGGAAGAGAAAACCAAACGATTACCGGGAGAACTTGCGGAAAGCCTAACCCAGCGGAATAGAAAACACATCTATGCATGCATGCATGCATACACACATGTCACATCCTTGCAATTGTTGTTGTTGTTTTGTGTTCGCAGGTTTCGAAGAAAAGAAGGAAAAGCGACAAATACAAGCAAGCCAAGAGCAGCAACACATTATCAGCAGTTTTGGGAATGAATCCCAAGGTCGAGGCCCACATTACTAGTAGTTTTTATGAATGAATCCTAGGGTGGAGGCTTACACTATCAGCAGTCGAAAGGAAGAATTCCAGTGGAGTTAAAAAAAAAAAAGAAGTCCTTAATGGTTAGGTATAAGTCCGATGATGAAATTATTTACTTTAGGGTGAAACCTTAGAAACGATAAGCTCATGATGAACTCTCACCTGATATTTTGAGTAGTTGATCTCAGCTAGACTCGCGAGCACTTAAATATAAGATCTTAGCAGTGAAAGTCTGAGTAGTCGGCAATGTGACTAGTTGAAGAGATTGTGGATCGATGAATGACCGTTCGCTTAGATGTCTATCCTGACTTACTTGAGTTACGATGTGTGGTATGGTTGAAAACGAAAGAAAAGTCTCGAAAGAAAAAAATATAAACCACCTATAATCGATAAGCGTGAAGCTAACCATGAGCGAGTATTAGGACCACCATGAGGAGAAATATTACCTTAAAGGGTTAGGTGTATAAAAAAAAGGAGACGAAAGCAAAGAAAAAGAAAAAGAAAATCATACCATATTAAGCACAGAAAAGCAATTACAGAGCATAATCGAGACGTCTAGGTTGGTTTGACCCATCGATCCCATTCTTTAAAACAAAATCATTGAGTTGGATTACCTAAGGATCAAGCTGTAAAATAACTTGGGCACACACACACTTTGAGTCTGGTTCAGATCATTTATTCAAACGCTCAGATTTGAGTTGCATCGAGTACTTTGAGGGTTCTCTGGTTTCGACATTGGGCATCCTTTGAGGGCAATAATATGTATAACTATTGGGATTATTTTTTGTAAAATGCAGTATAGTATGTTGTTATGGAACATCACATCACGTGATCTACCTTGACCTAGTGCAAGCAGCGAAGAACAGAAAAATAAACCGAGTCTGGGAGGCCACTAGTCTATCCTTTTTCATGCAGTAACTGTTTGGGAATGGACCACTTCACAGTAACGGTTTGGGAATGGACCACCTCACAGTAACGGTTCGAGAATGGACCATCTCACAGTAACGGTTCAGGAATAGGCCACCTCATACAGTAACGGTTCGGGAATGGACCACCTCACAGTAACGGTTTGGGAATGGACCATCTCACAGTAACAGTTCGGAATGGACCACCTCAACGTAACAGTTCGGGAATGGACCACCTCATACAGTAACGGTTTGAGAATGGACAACCTAATACAGTAACAGTTCGGGAATGGACCACCTCACAGTAACGATTCGGGAATGGACCACCTCACAGTAACGATTCAGGAATGGACCACCTCACAGTAACGGTTCGGGAATGGACCACCTTATATTGTAACGGTTCGTCAGAATGGACCACCTCACAATAACCGTTCGGGAATGGACCACCTCATACAGTAACGGTTCGGGAATGAACCATCTCATACAGTAATAGTTTGGGAATGGACCACCTCATAGTAACGGTTCGGGAATGGACCACCTCACAGTAACAATTCATGAATGGACCACCTCACAGTAACGGTTCAGGAATGGACCACCTCACAGTAACGGTTCGGGAATGGACCACCTCATATAGTAATAGTTCGGGAATGGACCACCTCACAGTAACGGTTCGGGAATGGACCACCTCACAGTAACAGTTCGGGAATGGACCACCTCATACAGTAACAATTCGGGAATGGACCACCTCATACAGTAACGGTTCGGGAATGGACCACCTCATTTTTACATAGAAGTGGGGGTGACTGTAGACACTGTATTTTTACATAGAAGCCCGATGATGAGCCTCGTATGGAGGCACTACCCGATAAATTACGGAAGTCACAGAAAATGGACATCGAAAGGGAAAATTCAAAAATAAGTACATCATCAAATTTGATTTATTTGTTTGGTCTCGGGTTAGCTCGATGGATCTCCATTTTAAATACTAGCTTCAGCTCAAAATCCCCGCAACCCACACCAAGCCACACGCCCAAGCACCTCACACACACACGAACCATACGCCCAAGCCCACAAAGTCCCACGCCCAAGACCCACTAATTCTAATCCAAAATATTCAAAACACATTTAACAGATGCCAAAATCTAAATAAATCACCTTCCAAGTTAAAAATATTCCCCCCTCCAAAAATAAACAATATTCTTTCCTTGAACAAATTAATTAAATATACCCCATATTTGCTTGATTTGTTCCCTTTTCAAGCCATGCACAAACAAAGAAACTCTAACATGCACTATTATAAAAATAGACATAACCCAAACCCTAATTCTTCTTCTCTCATTATGCATACAAACCTAAACTTTTCCCTCTTTCTCTTATGCCCCATCTCACTCTCACGCGCTACCTCTCTCTCACACCATAAACACAACAATAAATCCACAAACTGACCCCCACCGACCGAAACAATACACAAAAAACAAGAATAACCCTTCAACCCAGGGAACAACATGAACACACCCTTGACCGACACCAACAAATCCACCAAATAAACTCGCAGCTACCAAACCGATCAATAAAATCACCAAAACCGTGAGCCAAAGTCACCCAAAACCAGTCCCAAATTACCGAAAAATAATCACCAAAACTGTGAGCCAAAGTCACCTAAAAACCTGTCCCAAATTACCGAAAACTAGCCCAAAAAAACAGCAACCCATTACCGGGAAACACCCCCTGAACCACCGAAATACCCTGAAAACAGTCCATAAATCGCAATAAAAATCACCCCCAAAACCAGTCCTAAAACCGCAAACAACACCCCCTAAAATAGTGAAGGAAATTGCAGAAAACAACGAAGAAAAATAGAGAAAACAACAGCAAAAACGGTGAGTAAAACAACAGCGAAATCGAATCAGAAAACCAGAAAAGTGACGGAGCGTTAGCCCTTCCGGTAACGGTGTAACGCATTTCCGAGAAGCAACTTACAAGGTAAGAACTGATGGCACCATTTACTATTTATCTTTTCAGTTATTTATTATTGATCACTAGCATTCATCATTATGTTTTACGTATATTTTCATTTATGTTGAGTTAATGATTGCATGCTATCTCTTGCGGTATATCGGATGGAAATCCAGACGTAAATTCTGTAACCGAATCCAAATGGACGGTAGTGCGGTATATACTTGGGATACAACTCCACATACCGCTTGAGAAACTTTCAAGCACGTGTTTCGTTTTGTTATTTAATTTTTTGTTCATTCGTTGTTTGTGTTTATTGTTCCGTTATTTATTTTCTACGTATTGCTTTATTTATTTACGCATAGTTAATCTAGTGCGCATGGGCTAGTCACGTTGGATTAAAGGTCCTCCATTTGAGAGAAATGCCTAAGGGCTACCTTTATCACGATGTTTTGCCGCGCCGAACGAAGTATACTTGATTGAATGTGAAATACGTTCAATCGGACATACGAGGTCCCATATAGATGTTGGCATTGGTCGCATCTTTTTTACTATTCCGTTATTTACTTTCCACATATAACTGCTTTATTTATTTTTACATTGTTGATCTAGTGCGCATGAGCTAACTACGTTGGATTAAAGGTCCTCCATTTGAGGGAAATGCCTAAAAGCTATCTTTACCATGATGTTTTGCCACGCCAGACGAAGTATATTTGATTGAATGTGAAATACGTTTCATCGGGCATACGAGGTCTCATATAGATGTTGGCTTGGTCACATCTATTTTATTATTCTGTCATTTACTTCTGCATGTTATTCCGTCTGTTTATATTTGCGTCATCATTTGGTGCGCATGAGCTAATTGCGTTGGATTAAAGGTCCTCCATCTGAGGGAAATTCCTAAAGGCTACCTTTACCACAATGTTTTGCCGCGCCGGGTATACAAGATCCCATATGGACGTTGGCCAAAGCTCTTGGCCACACCCTTCTTCTGTTGATCTTGTTATTCACTTTTTTTTGTTGTCATTTTTCATTTTTCACTTCGCATTCATACTGTGTTAATGCTTGAGTGCTGCCTTTCGCGGTATATCGGATAGAAACCCAGACATAAATTCCGTAACCGAATCCAAATGGACGGTAGTGCGGTCTGTACTTGGGATACAACTCCACGTACCGCTTGAAAAACACTCGTGCACGCTTTTATGTCATTTTAGATACCACTTTGGTAATCTCGTTCGAACGCGTTCTCAAACGCTACACGAATGCATGTATCTACTTAGTTTTCGTTCGAACGCGATTCCGAACGCATGCATTCTGTTTATCGTTCGAACGCGTTTACGGACGGTACACGAACATACAGTGAACATACCTCTTTTCATCATATTTTATGCCTTTGATCATTTCTTTTATATTATGCACTGAATTATTTGCCATATTACTAGCATTTCGATTATTATTATGTATTTACATTTTTTGCACTTCTTTGTTTAATATGTTTATGGAATTATGTATTGTTTTATTTATTTATTTATTTACTTATGCCGATTGTAATGAAAAGATTTATGCAATAGTATAATCAAGCCTTATGCAACACATACGAGATAATTTAATCAACAAACAAGTTTGCACACTCATAAGGGACCATTTCGAACCCAACGGTTTGAGGTCTTCCTTTGCGAGGGATGAGTGCAACCTTAAATCATTTCCAGTTCAAACTGGGTGACGACTCCTTTATTCTCCGGTTTAGTCCCCCGTGGGCTACTCAATACTCCCAACAGGACCGCGAGCCCGGACAACGTCGCCCACCTTTGTACCATGTCTACACCATTTCATTTCATTTTATCCCATTCTATCATTTAAATAATGAATTTTAAATATACCTTGAAAACGAGAACCTTTATGCCTTCTAAATCCTAAATATCAAAACTGCACTAAACTAAACCCTCTTCGTCTCCAGCCCTCAGTCTCCGTCTCAGTCGCACCGCTATGAGACTCCTCCAATTCATTTACGGTAAATTTTCATTTTCTAATAAAAAATGTTAATCTTTTCAAATTTTGTTTTTAAAATAAAAATTTATTTGCGTTTTTGGCACAGGTCACCACAAGTCAGTGGGCCGAGTACTGTGCCGCCGCTTCTTCGCGGCGTCGACGGAGGAATACGCCAAGCGTAACTACGCCAACAACTCCTCCGAGTACAACACCGTCGTTTCGTCTCTCATTTCTCAGAAACGCTACTTCCTTTTGAGAGACGTTTACGAGGACATGGTGCTCGACGGCGTGCAGCCCACGCGCGAAATCTTCCACTCGTTGATCGTTGGAACCTTGAAAGGCCGCTTGCAGGACGCTTTTTTCTTTAGTGATCAAATGAAAGCCAACGGTTTGCTTCCCGATGTATGTCATTTGCAAAACCACTTTTTATAATTTGAATGAATTGAATTTTTATTGTAATTTTTAATTTTCTGTTTGGATAAATATTTTTGATGGAAGTATACAAAAAGATCCCTTGGTGATACAGATAGTAATTCAAGTATTTTTCCAATCGAAAAACATTACAAAAAAATGTTTTCTTTTTTCGTTTTATAAGAACCACTGCCTTCGACTATTTGAAAGTGTGATGTTATTCAAAATTCACAAGAAATCTATTGGAGTTAGTGAATGAATTATTTCACACTTTGTTTATGTACTTGTTTTTTTAATCTTTCATTGTCAAATTTTCATTAACTGTATTTTTTATTACATGGTTCTTTGATCTGTGTCTGTTGTGATAGCTGTGATGTTTCTTCGTGTAATAGGTTGCTTTGTACAACTTTCTGATCTCTGTCTGTGGGAAATGCAAGAATTCTGATCAGGCGATTCGGGTATTTGTATATATATTTTGTTGTTTGTGTTTGTTTCACATTAACTGTGAGAAATTTTACTATTTCCAATCTGTTACTTTTTTCTTTCAATTGAAGGTTTTTGAAGAAATGAAGAATTATGAAGTGAAGCCAAATGGTCAAACCTATGTGTGTCTACTTAATGCATGTGCTGCAACAGGCCAATTAGATCCAGTGTATATTTCTTCTCCCATAAACTCTGCTCTTTTTCATTTCAATGTCCTTGCCTGCTGTTTCTCAAGGTTATATTTCTGGGGGTACAGTTATAATTTGATGTTTTGATAGATGGCACAAAAGCTGTGTTTAATTTAAATAAAAAAGGGAAAATACTCAGCATTCTTATCATGGGACAACTTTCTGGATTCGCTCTCTTTGCCAATCATTTTGGGCCAATAGCTGCCTTACTGATTGAATCCTAATTCAAGCTGTGTCCTTATATAAGTTCCATTATTGGCCTGCCAAATTTTATTCTGGTACCAACAAAATGTACAGGTACGCTATTGTCCGTGATATGACGGCAGCTGGTGCTGGTCTGGACAGGTTCTGCTATGCTGGACTTATAGCTGCACATACAAACAAGACTCCTAGAGCTGATGATACAGCCACCAAAGTAGTTTATTGTATATCCTTTTAAATTATAAATTTATAATAAATGTTGATTATGCTTCTGCTGAAATTTTCTTAATATCCTTTTTTGGAAGATTATTGAGCTTGTAGAACAGTCAAAGGGCTGGTCATCTGTGAAGCATCAAGAAACAATGCCGAAAATGAAATGATGGGTGTTTCTACAGAAAGTTTATATAATTTACCCACTGCTGAATATACTCATAGACGTGGAGGATTTTTGAATAGAGCATTAACTGTCTATCATGTTGCCTTTCATACTGTGCTGATCTTAAAAATGTAGAGGTATTATCTCAAATTATTTATTGATTTTCCCTCCATACATGAGTTGCAACCAACTTCTCTTCATCTTTCTCTGCCTGTGTGCTCTGTCCAAGAGTGTTGTTTAATTATGATTATATCTTTTTCCTTTCATGGTATTGATAATAATTAATTACCACGTTATGGGCAGCCTTTTCAATCTTTTTACCATTGTGGGTCTTATTATTTTGGAAAATTGTTGTCGTTGTTTATTCTTCAGATTTTTGTTTAATTGTTGTATATTTTATTTACTTTTTAACCGTAAGAATAAAAAGTTATCACTTTACGTCATCATAACAGGTTCTTCATCAAGGTTACAAACATATTTGGTGTTCACTAGCAGATTACGTCATTTTGTAAATGTGCTTGTAAATTTGCCTTTTCTTATCATATGAGTTGATCATGCTTATATTTACTCAAAATTTGTAGTGCATCATAACTTGGTTTGGATTTGCATTGTTTTTGCATATAAATGCACACTTGCTTGAACTTTTGTTGTTTTGGTAGAAGTGCTCTATTGTCTTGCTTTTTCACCTAAAAGAATTATTATCTTATTGTCTCTAGATTTAGCAAAATAGCTCATTGAGCTATGAAATCAACTTTATCATTTCTGCTTTAGTAAACGACATTTAGTTACTGGGACTTTATCCATATTAATTTTGAAACATTTTGTCTTTAATGTGATAGGCGATGGAGACACTTTTGGAGATGCTTAAGAAAGAAGGAAAATCTCCCGATGTCTTTATTGTGATGCAATCGTAAGGTATGTGTCACGTTCTAGTATTTCCGGGACGCGACTGGCAGGAATGGTGAAACCATCTCCCTGAGCCTTATGACCTAAACGTGCACTACACGACACTCATGACTTATACATGCCTAAAGTGACGAATTATTATATGGCCTATACTTGTCCTACACATACACATGCATTATCGTAATAACCTACTAAAAACTAGCATCATTACACATGGGTTGCTTGAAACATACTTGCCATGACTTGATCAAATAAGTCAAAAAATTGTTAATGGTATGAAATTTGATCCAGATCCATTTTTCTATTTTATTTTATCATAAAATCGCAAATATAAGACACTGACTTGATCAAATAAGGCTTGTAGTAATTACTGAATTAATCAGTTAAAATAATTGTTATTTGTTTGCTAATTTGAGATTTGAGTGTGATTACTGAATTGATCGGTTAAAGTAATTGCTTTTTATAGTTTTTTTCAATGACAAACTCATTTGCTTTTGATCATGTATTGCTCTTTTGTTTATGGTTGTTCTGAGGTATTAACGCTATTGTAAATTGCATGAGATAAGAAATATGACATGAATATAATTTTTTTCAAATAAACAAAAATGACAAATATATATATTTCAACTAATCCATTACATAATTACAGAAATAATTACAAATTTTTTGAATAAAATAATAAAATCGCATAGCACCGCCCTAGTCCTTCCGTCCAGGCGCCGCGTAGAAGGCCTAGGTGCTCTCTCACCGCCCAACTCGCTCCTAGCGTTTTTTAGAACATTGGTATTAACATACATACTAAATCATAAACTGATTAACTGAGAACTTGTACATAATTGAAAACTGAAACATGATAATGTGTTTACGACATAAAACTGCAAACATGTTATGACCCAAAAACCACGACATGATCTGTAAACATCAACATGAAACTGAAAACTGTATACATGACTTGGAAACATCAAGCTAAACTGAAAACTTTATTCCTGACGTAAACTAAAGAACATAACTGAAAACTTTAAACTTGAAAACATGACTATAAACTGTAAAACGTAATCATAAACTGACACTGAAATACGCACTGAAGACGTAAACATGAACTAAAAATCATAATCATAAATTGAAATCTGAA
>SKCR01003210.1:0-53720 GCA_019454045.1 Zanthoxylum bungeanum
GAAGGGCTGTGTGGCATGGGCAGATTTGTGAGGCTTATGGACGTGTAGGGCTGATAGGTTTGTGAATGTGCTTTTAATGTGAAGGCTTGGGGTTATTTTCTTTTGTGTCTTGTGATTTGTGTGAGTTGTGTGTATTTTATGTGTATGAGCTAGGGGAGGCTTTTCTTGTATGAATGAGCTAGCTGAAAGAGGTTGGAAATTCTTTTCTTCTTTTCTTGTAATGGGCGTGCACTAGGGGGAGGGGAATGGCTTGGAGATGTGTTGTTTATATAGAGAATGGCCAGGGCTTCACTTTGTCTCACAATGAAGGGATTTGGCATTAAAGTGAGGATTTGATTTGGTGTTGGACAAGGAAAGCAAGGGATTTGAGGGGGACAATTTTGGTTTAGATTAGGAAGTCAATATCTTTAATTTGTTATGATTGATTTTAATTAGGCATGACATCTTTTTTAATTTGGTATGTGATTTTTAGATTTATTTTGATTTCACCATGTGTTTTAAATGTATTTTATTAATTGGGATGTGTTTTATGGGCTTTGGTGGGTTAATTGGGCTTGATGTGAGGCTAGCAGCAAAACCAGAATTACCGACACCGTTCGAACGCTTCCTCGAACGCGGCACTAACGCCCGCAATCTGTTTGGCGTTCGAACGTATACACGAACGCAGCACGAACGAAAACAGTGAACCTTGTTTATTCTGAATTTCCCCTTCCGATGCCCGTTTTCCGTGACCTCCGTGACTTAAAAGGTAGTGTCTCCAAATGAGACTCATCATAGGGACTTATATGCAAAAATGCAGTGCCTACAGTCGTCTTTCCAAATAACAGGGTAACAATATTAGTTGCTACTTTCGCTAGAGCGTGAGCAATAACGTTACAAAACCAGAAGCGTAGCAAACAAAATGGTCGTCTAACCTATCTAGCTTAACAATAATGTCATTAATGATCCACAAAGTTTATGTCAACGTGCCATTCCTGTTATGAATAAAGTCCACAACTTGAGTGCAATCGGATTCCACCACCAAGCGACGAATATTCAACTCTTCAGCAACTTAGGGTCATACTTGACCCCAATCTGAACTCATATCAAGCGGGTTACGGTTAGACCCAACCCTCTTATTAAATGATAGTACTTTTGAGGATTTAGACTTTAATATATTTGATGGGATAAGACCAGGGCTTGGCCAAAGTCCGACGAGCAAGCTGTTTTCGAAGAAGATGATAGCCAGTGGGGGAGTGTCAACGATGCAAGAAGGGGTGTGAATCTACGATCCATGATTTATTTTAGTGCAAACAGTGATGTGAGAATGTTGGCAGAAAACTACTTTTGTTGAGTTTGTTAAAAGTTTCAAAGGAAATACGATATGCGAGTTTTTTTACTCATGTCTCTCAATATCAAAAGTGAGCTGGCTTGGGGGCTAGAGTGGTAATGGCTGTTAGAGTTATAAGAGTCAAGTTTAAGTAATTTATGAACTGATTTTACATTTTTAATATACAATTTTTTTTTTAATATGTTTTTTATTTTAATAGTTTTATTATTTTAAGATTTATTATTTTAAAAGGTAGATTTAAACTAAATAAATAATAGATTCTTGTAAGTGGTGCCACGTTTTTTCAATATACAAATTAAAATAATTATATTTATTGTTTTAATAAGTTTATTATTTTAAGATATCATCTAATTATTTTTCTTATTTAACAGGTTTATTTTTTAAAAATTTCTTATCTTTTTTTAAAAAAAAAAAGATTTAAATTAAATAAATAATAGAATTTTTAAATATTGTCATGTGACACATTGAATAAGTAGAAAAATATTTAACTTATATATATATATATTATATAGATATAGATTATTTGACCTCCAATGG
This sequence comes from Zanthoxylum bungeanum, assembly GCA_019454045.1. Classification (NCBI taxonomy): domain Eukaryota; kingdom Viridiplantae; phylum Streptophyta; class Magnoliopsida; order Sapindales; family Rutaceae; genus Zanthoxylum; species Zanthoxylum bungeanum. The sequence continues at coordinate 1,868 of SKCR01003210.1, forward strand.
AACATACTTATATATCATTGAAAATTAATTATTATTATTATTATTATTCATTTTTGAGGAGAGAAAATGAGACAGAGATTCGGTAACTTTGACCAAAGAAAAATCGTACTATACGATATCATGTCAGAGTCCTTTAGCTGATGATGATATGGCCCAATCCCTCGATCATGACTCGTTTGGTCTAATATGTAATTTCACATAAACCATAGGGACATGCTTGTAAATGTTCCGAATAAGAAAATTATAAAGAAACCCAACACTACACTGCTAAGTAAGTTTGTCGGTATTCGTGCTATTGCACTTGTAATTTTGTAACTCTCTCTCTCTCATTGTTTCAAGATCACTCACTCTCTCTCTTTGAATAAAAAATCAGAAAAAAAAAACCTTCAAAATCTTTTCAGTTTCTTCTTCTTCTTCTTTACTTATTATGCTTGGGGTTTTTTCATTTTCATTTACAATACAATAATGCCTCAGCCCAGCAGTGCTCTTGTGAGAGAGCTTCAAGATCAGAATGGACTCTGTGATTTTGAGCTCTTTCAGCTTAAAATCTAAGTATTTTTCTTTTGAAAGTTACAGCTTGAGCTTCAACCAATAACGGAAGGAGTTTCGTATAAATAATCTTGAGCTCTTTTGGCTTATTTGGCTTGAGAGTTGAGTGAGTCTCTACACTTCAAAGACCAAAGCATCTTCTTTTAAGCTTCTTCAGTTTTGTAACTGTCTCTCTATCTCTTCAACGCATCACAAACGACAGACTTTACTAAGAAAACGAGAATCTCTAGAAGCTCCCAAAACCTAAAACAAGCAGAAGCAGCACCTAGCTTGCCTTTTTTTTTTTTTTTTTGGGTTTTGTTTTTAGCTTTAGTTTTTTCAAGATTCAGTTTTAGCTCACAGACAGACTCTTCTGGTTAACATCTCGTGTGGGGTTGTTGTTGGATTTGCAAAAAAAGATGGCCATGGTGATTCAACACCACCAGCATCAAAGAGAGAGCAGTAGTGGGAGTATCAACAAGCACCAGCTTGATAGTGGGAAGTATGTTCGTTACACGACTGAGCAAGTGGAAGCTCTTGAGAGAGTCTACGTTGAGTGCCCCAAGCCCAGTTCTTTGCGTAGGCAGCAGCTGATCCGTGAGTGTCCCATTCTTTCCAACATAGAACCTAAACAGATCAAGGTCTGGTTTCAAAATCGAAGGTAAATTTTTTTTCTCAGCTTACAATTTTTTTTTTTGCTCTTACTTGACTGAGATTTATGTTAGGTGAATTGCATTAGAAGTGCATCACTGGTGAAATTTTTTTTTTTGCACCAAAAATGTGCATGTGGGTTTTTCTTATTTTGAACTGGGATTTGATTAAGTTTTAGCTGGTGTTTGATTAGTTTGTGAATAGATTTATCCTGGGATCGGTTTACTTTGAGTTCATAGGCATTTGTATTTGGTTGTGCTTGTGCAGGTGTCGAGAGAAGCAGAGAAAAGAGTCTTCAAGACTCCAGACTGTGAATAGGAAATTGACAGCTATGAATAAGTTGTTGATGGAGGAGAATGATCGGTTGCAGAAACAGGTATCACAGCTGGTGTGTGAAAATGGGTTTATGAAGCAGCAGCTGCATACTGTAAGTGTGTGTTCTTCTCGCAATTATCTAATTTTTAATTATCATGTTGTGCAAAATTTGGAATGTGCGTCGTCAAAATTTATTGTTTGGTTTGATTATAGGGTGTTTGTTGCCTAACTATAACTATGCACATTTTTACAATTACTTCTGGGTTGACATCACATTTCGATCACTCTGGAAGATCAGTCTTCAAAGCAAGTAATTGAGATGTGGGCAGACCCTTTGGATTATATGATTAATTCATTTAAATTTCCTTACATAGTTCTATGCAAACCAGTTAACTCTTTTGCCTTCTACCTTGGATTAGGTTTCCTTGCTTTTGCTCTTTGTTTTTTTTGTTTTTTTTACTAGAGTTTGCTCTGTGCCACATTTGACATTTCAAAGAATATTTATAGCACTCTTCAGTTTTTCAGGCTGCAGAATTTATTGTGGCTATTTGCCCTGCAAAAAAATTAAGTGATTTCTTTTGTTGTTTTTTCAGTTTTTGACCTGATTTCTTAATTGATATTTCTGCAGGTACCGGCCACAACTGATGCGAGCTGTGACTCTGTGGTGACCACTCCTCAGCATTCACTGAGAGATGCCAATAACCCTGCTGGGTAGTCTCAAAAATCTTTACCCACAACCTATCTAATCTTTTTCTCCACTTGAACTGACATTTATTGTTCTTGTTTTTTGCAGACTCCTTTCTATTGCAGAGGAGACCTTGGCAGAGTTCCTTTCAAAGGCTACAGGAACTGCTGTCGATTGGGTCCAGATGCCTGGGATGAAGGTTGCTTACTTGAACATATATGAATTTTATGTGTTTCTGTATCTCATTGCTAGATTTTGGTCTTGAAGAACATATATTTCTTTGCAAATCTGAGCCGTTTATATAATTTCATTGTCAGCCTGGTCCGGATTCGGTTGGGATCTTTGCGATTTCACAAAGTTGCAGTGGAGTGGCAGCTCGAGCCTGCGGTCTTGTTAGTTTGGAACCTACTAAGGTAAGCATACACATGACAATGAAGATAGTGAAATGTTTACTGTCATTTCTTTAAAAGCAATGCATTTTCCGAGGCAATGTTGTTGAGCTATTTTACAAAAATTTGACAGATTGCAGAGATCCTTAAAGATCGTCCATCTTGGTTCCGGGATTGTCGGAGCCTTGAAGTTTTCACCATGTTTCCTGCTGGAAATGCTGGAACAATTGAACTATTATACACACAGGTGAATGATAATGGTTGATGTTTTCATAACTTATGTTGTTATTATTATTATTTGCATATTTACCTTCCCTTTGAAAGTAATATTGATGATCAAAAGTGCTTCAGGCATATTCACCAACTACTCTGGCTCCGGCACGGGATTTCTGGACTCTAAGATATACTACAACTTTAGACAATGGGAGTCTTGTGGTATGTTTTTGCTGGAATCATATATTTTCCTATTGTTGTGCATTACTGGAATATTTTTACATTGGTGATCAGCTCCATAAAGGAATATATATTAGATTCAACAATTATATCTTGATTTGGCAAACTATATGCATGGGCTTGTTTGAACCAGCTTTTGGTTTGTTCTCTGCTGAATCAATTATGGTTGCATATTCTTCAGCTACACTTGACCCAACAATTTAAGCTAATATGTAGGACCCAACAATGGTATCGAAGCTCTTACATGTCTCCTTAACTGCAAAGCACCTGGATCAAAAACACACCGCAACCAAACATACCAGTAACACAAATACAACCACAACTTATTACAATTTTATTTGTATGTCGTGGAGTTTAAAGCACTGGGTTTTGAATTTTGATTTCATGTTAATCTCATAATACTATTAAGCTTTAGCATGCCTTTTAGCCTTCCTATTGTCTTGGCGATGATAACTCTGACTGCTTGGTTTTGAAATTATACTATATTTTCCATTGACATCATGTGGTTGACTGTGGTTCTGAATGGTGGACCAAATGAGAAGTACTAATTGTGTCTTTCTCTTGTCAATTCTACAAGGTCTGTGAGAGGTCTCTTTCTGGTTCTGGTGCTGGGCCAAATCCAGCTGCTGCTGCTCAGTTTGTGAGAGCTGAAATGCTCCCTAGTGGTTATCTGATTCGTCCTTGTGATGGTGGAGGGTCAATCATACATATTGTTGACCACCTGAATCTTGAGGTTAGAAATTGGCGAATGTTTCTTCGTTTGTATACAACAAAATATTTTTTGGTTGGCAAAATTCAAATTCTTTTACATCTTTCTTCAGGCATGGAGTGTGCCAGAAGTGCTGCGGCCACTTTATCAATCATCAAAAATAGTGGCTCAGAGAATGACCATTGCGGTGAGTAGGTTTATTCTGTTTCTTAAATAAGGAGAACATGATAGATGGACCAGCAATCTTTAAGAAAATTCCCTTGTAATATGTGGTTATTTCCTTGTATTGGTTGAAGTTCTCTTGGTTTCTGCTGTGGCTGGTCCTGATTAATTGATTTCCTTGAAGGCACTGCGTTATGTCAGACAAATTGCTCAGGAGACAAGTGGCGAGGTGGTATATGGGCTGGGCAGGCAGCCAGCTGTTCTCAGAACTTTCAGCCAAAGACTAAGCAGGTAGCTGTATGATTAGCTTGGTTTTTATTATGCTTGTAGTTGTCCAGCATTGATAGTACTGTACATATTCATCTATCTAGTTAATTGAAGTTTTAGAATTTAGCACATATATATAATATCTTTTGCAACTTTTTCCTTGTAGAGGTTTCAATGATGCTGTCAATGGGTTTAATGATGATGGTTGGTCGATGATCACCTGCGATGGTGCCGAAGATGTGATAATTGCAGTTAATTCAACCAAGAGCTTGAGCAATGCATCTAACCCTACCAGTTCCATTGCATTCCTTGGAGGTATTCTCTGTGCAAAGGCTTCCATGCTACTCCAAGTAAGTTTTAAATTTTCATTTATAAGTTCAGTAAGATCTTGCTGTAATATATTCTTGTTAAATTCATAACCATTTCAGTGTGATTGAAATGTGTTATGTTGCCTGTAGATGTAAACTTCGATGAATAGGCTAGAGTAGCACCACTGCCAATATGGATCTTGAGCTCTGAATCTATTGTTAGCTCATAAATTTGGCTTGAGCATTCCATAATGTTTTTCACCTTCCTGCTAATGGGTGAATAACATTGTAAATCATATATTTTATGCATCTGTTGACGAAAAAGAATTGAATTTATGTTCAAGTCTGATGTGCCAAATTGAACACATGATTCTCCAATCACATTGGAATATTTGATGAACTGTTAATTGTGATCTTAGGGTTTCTATTAGTTCTGTTTGTTCAAGATAGTGTTCCTTTTGTATCTCTGTCTGTGGCTCAAAAAATGACAGGATTTTGTGTATTTCCTTTCTTCTGCCAGAATGTTCCTCCTGCAGTGCTTGTCCGCTTCCTGCGGGAACATCGCTCCGAGTGGGCTGATTTCAATGTTGATGCCTATTCTGCCGCTTCACTGAAAGCTGGTTCCTATGCCTATCCCGGAATGAGACCTACGAGGTTTACTGGGAGCCAAATTATCATGCCCCTTGGCCACACAATTGAACATGAAGAGGTTTGTTTAATTGGCTTCTCCTCTTCCCTCATATGGACTCTTATAATAAGGAGATTTTGACAGTTGTCTGCTGATGATATTAAATGTGTGTTTTACAGTATAATTTTTCATTGCTGTTCTACACTAACTATTTCTAGCTCTGAATTTTCAGTTGCTTGAAGTTATTAGACTTGAGGGGCATTCTCTTGCACAAGAAGACGCTTTTGTATCAAGGGACATTCATCTACTGCAGGTGCATTTTGTATCTTGTTTCTATATGACTAATAAATTGTCATTTTTTTTTTTAATTTGAGGTAGAAGGGTCCTAATCTTTTTCTATTCTGTAATTGCCTGTCTTTTGGTCAGATATGTAGCGGGGTTGATGAAAATGCTGTGGGATCATGTTCTGAACTTGTCTTTGCTCCAATTGATGAGATGTTTCCAGATGATGGTCCATTGTTACCCTCTGGTTTCCGCATTATCCCATTGGATTCAAAAACAGTTGGGTTTAACTACACTTGAACCTTTCATTATCTTTTCACAGTATTGGTGTTTATACAAGCTTGGGATATTTCTTGAGAAAGTAACAACTTCTGCTTTAGTTGAAACTTTTGGTTTCCTTGGTTCAGCTAGTGAAATTCCTTTTGTTGAAACTGCCAATGTGCAGTTATTTACCTCATTTTGATTTCATTTGACTCATAAAGACATAAACCTTGGATTAATATTTAGAATGATCAAACATGTGGATCAATAATGTGGAATTGTAGACTGTCTTGCTTGATTTCATACTATGGTCTTTTACCCTAGCATGCTAATGATGTTATTCAGTCTGATATACAGGATAAGTTGACTACACATCGAACCCTAGATCTGACTTCCAGTCTTGAAGTTGGCCCAGCGTCAAACCCTGCTGCAGGAGATTCTTCACCATGCCATAACTCGCGATCGGTATTGACTATTGCCTTCCAGTTCCCTTTTGAGAGCAATCTACAAGAAAATGTAGCAACCATGGCACGTCAGTATGTCCGTAGTGTGATTTCATCTGTTCAGAGGGTGGCCATGGCTATTTCTCCATCAGGATTGAGTCCAACTTTGGGGCCAAAGCTTTCACCAGGCTCTCCAGAAGCTCTTACACTAGCTCACTGGATCTGCCAGAGCTATAGGTAAGTTCTGTTATCAATTTCTTCTTGATAAATATTAATGAGTTGGACACATGTAATTGATCCTAACGTTGATTTAGACATAGTCAAGCTATCTTTTGTCAGGCCATAACAATATATTTTCAAGTGAAATATCTTCCAACAGTTCATACTTGATAAACTTCAAGTGAAACTATCTTCTATCTGACCAAATTTGATATGCTGTCTAGCGAAACCTGTTCTTGGTGGTTTAATGAACCAGCTCAATTCACATTTTTCTTCGAGTTTGCTATAATATTTCCTTTTCACCTTCTGCAGTTATCATTTAGGGGCAGAATTGATGAGATCTGATTCTGTTGGTGCTGACTCGGTGTTGAAAAATCTCTGGCAGCATTCAGATGCTATATTGTGTTGTTCATTGAAGGTATATTTACAAATTACAAGTTCATATATTATGCTGGAGAGTATACCATATCTAAACGTGTTTTGGGAAATTCTCCTCTAATATTCTGGATACCAGTCACATTATCTTATTTGGTTTTTTTGTTACTTGTTATGCTGCAGTCGATGCCAGTTTTCATATTTGCAAACCAAGCCGGGCTTGACATGCTGGAGACTACTCTAGTGGCTCTACAAGATATAACGCTGGATAAGATCTTTGACGATTCTGGGCACAAGGCATTGTGTGCTGATTTTGCCAAGTTAATGCAACAGGTAACAATATGATATTCATAGTGTCTCTTTAACTTTTAAAATTTTTATGTGGAAAAGAAGGAAACAAAGGATATAAATGTTGGTTGTGAATTTTAGAGGCTGAAAGTTCTACATTCTCTTATCAGGGATTCACTTACTTGCCGGCTGGCATGTGCATGTCGACAATGGGGCGCCACGTTTCATATGAACAAGCCATCGCATGGAAAGTTCTTGCTGCCGAAGAGAACACTGTCCACTGTCTTGCCTTCTCTTTCGTAAACTGGTCTTTTGTGTGAACATTATAATTTATTTGCACTACTCTTTTCCCCCCAGCTAAATATGAAAAAGAAGAAAGGGAAATCTGAAAATGGCCAAAAAAAAGAAGAAGTTTTGTACTATTTAAATCCCAGCCTCAGGTTTGCATTATATTAATTTAATTGAATTGTTGTTTAGTGCATCCATCCATACTTTTACCTTTTGTAACTTGAAACTGATGCGTTTATTTTTTGACCAGTCTTTGTTATCACTTCCAGACAAAGCTTTAGAGTCCCTCTTTCAAAATCTTTGCTGCTTTGCAAAAACTCGTTTCATATAAATTAAGCAAATGTGTCTCAGTTTTTAATGCTTTTGTTCGGCCACAGTAACTTGCTCATGGACTTTTTCATGGTGATTATTTATGAAATTAACGAGGCCTTTAAAATTTGGCAGTCTTTTTTTTTTTTTTTTTTTTTTTTTTTTTTTTTTTAACAGGATTCTTCTTGCTTACATTATCTTATGATTTAGCTTTGTACTAATGGATTAGGGTAATTACTAATTAGTTGGTTGGCAGTTGCCACTGCCAGTACATTGTTTGAGAGTTTGAAAGTTCAGGGTCTGGTTTTGAATTGTTGATTATTTATGCATTGTACCATTTAAAACTGTGGCACTGCCTATTGAGTCTATGTACCATTTTCTGAATTTTGACGAGTTACGAGATTACAAAGTTTATGTGATCAGATTTTATCCTGATTAAGTTTGAGGCTTCAAGTTTTTTCCTAATTATTGTATTGGAGTTGATATGATCGCAGTGTTTTATTTTGAATTAATTTCATATTTTCAAAAAAAAAAAAAAAAACTGAGAAACTGCCCAGTTGATTTGAATTAGGATACTGAACAGTAGATTAGCAGTTAAAAAAAATTAAGATTTACATGAGATGAGACTCATTAAATAAATCATATTAGTTGATTTAGTATTTAATGCAAACACAGTTCAGAATCTTGATCCACTTGATTTTCCTTTTCTTCCTGTTTTTGTGGCAAGCGTTGAAGACGTTGTTTATTACTCATCGCTTTCATAAGAATATTTAAGCGTAAAACAGTTTAGATGATTAATTATGCGAACAAAGATGACTAATTAATAATGCGAGACCCAAAAAAAATAAAATCATATCATACTACAATAGAATGTGTGTGTAGTTAAAGAGCCGGCATTAATTTCTCTTGATTCTTATTTATCATTGATGATCTATTTTAAGAAAATTTTCACATCACTTTTATGGAAAATGTAAAAAATTATCAAAATATTAATTACTTTTTCTTTTTTCCCATGAAAATTTTCTGAAGATGGATTCTTAATGAGTACCCTTATGGCACTCGTAAGTATTTCCCTTTATTTAATTTACCCAAATTTAGATTTGATTATAATAAAATGTTAGGACTAATAATACTATAAATAAGGCCCTATTTAAGTGAATTGTTTAACTTTTCATATAAATTAATAAGCAACATATACTTGAATTTATTGAACTTTCAAGTAGAATGTCTAATGAAAATGATGGAGCAACAGTACTTCAATGCTACGAAAAATATGAAAAGATTGCAAAGCCAGTAGGTAAATTAGTTGAAATCAATAACTGGGATTCGGGGACTCCAATACAAAATATATTGGAGCTTGCTCTAGTCAAATCTGAGCCGTTGGATCAAGATCTAATGACGGAGATTTGGAGAGAGAAAAAAATCTCTAATTTTTTTTTAATAATTTAAAAACTATATATGGAGGTGACAACATGGATATTTTATGTAATTTTTTAAATATTTTTGATATTAACAGGATAATTAATTCAAATTATAGAGATTAATGCACCGTTTAATAGAAAATATTAATCGAGATTATAAACTAACTTACTGAGAATATAAACTATCAGAATTAACAGCCGTTGCTGATTCCGTATTTGTTTATTATACACATAATTACGAGCCACCGTCAATGACAAGCCACAAGACTAGAGTAGCATTAACACAATCGAACAAGTCTTAAAATGCCACATTCATAGTCGAGTTGGCTTTCAATTTTCAAATATCTTAATAAAATTTGACACTCGGGATTCTAACTTTAAGAGAAATAATAGACTAAAAATATATTTAAGTTTATCCGCACCCAACCTTTTTTCAAAAAAAATGCCATGCAATGTGATTGTTTTCAATTATATATACTAAGAAATTCAATCAATTCCCAGTCAAAATGATATTCTCCCATCTATAATCACCACACAAAGTATTCATTCATTCTGCTGCCTGGTTTTAAAAGCTATCCACACAAACAATACAATCAAGTTTCGATTTTGGGGCATCTTGGAACAGAAAAGGCATGAGAAAAAAAAAATCACACAGCATCAAAATAAGCTTTTGCTGATAGTCTGATAATGCTGCCGGAGTTTTCTTCCTCTTTCTTGGTTTTTTACGCGCTATAACTTCTCATCGAGATGCCAATGACCAAAAATTTAAGAGAAAAGATGGTAAAGCGGTAAGCCAACTAATAAAGGCCATGGCAGTAGCAGTTTCAAACTGTACACAATGATTCTGGGAACAACTTTGAAGATCGTTGTCAATAAGAACCGTGATGCCAGCAGAAGCGCATGCTGCAGCAAATGTAAGAGTGGATGTTATCTGCAAGAAAAGACAACATCGTCATTAGGCCATAAATTGAAAACTGAATTTTCATTCGGATCAGTAATCCCACAAGAACCAATGACTTCAGATACTGTAACATGCAGGATAGTAAAGGAATACGTAAAAGAGGTGAACGAAGATAAGTTCGGGGGACAATTATATTCTAGCTTTTGTCTCTATCCATGGGTAATTTTGTCTAATCTCCTAACCCACAGTGTGCTTGATGTACAGCTTCCATGCTTGTGAAGGTTTACTTTTCAAATGTATCAAAAGCTTATACCTTGGCATAAAAACGAAGACAGAGTTCTCTTATGTTCTCCACTAGTTCTAGATCAATTTCAAACCCAGCATGTCTTAGTTAGCATTCAATCCAATTATTATAAACAATATTTTGAGAATGAAAATTAAATAGAATGTATTATGCAGCTTCAGTTCCGCAAAACAAACTTTATAAAAGGAAAGAAAAACGATAGGATAACTAATTTAAGAAAAAATGAACAAATTCCTCTAAAAAGCATCAAAACCAGAATCAGGCAGTTCAAAATGTCTCCACTGATTGGGTACCACATTCCAATTTACTCAGAATTGGCCCCAAAGAGTTAGGTAAATGCTAATTGCAGCAGTCAGAAAAATGAAATGAAATAATTCTTTTGGGAATTAACCAAAACAATAAGATATCATACATATGGTGGTATTGACATGTGCTGCAAGCCCGCAAAAACTAAGTTCAGCTAACTGCTATGTGTTATTATCTTACCCCATCACCAACAGTGAAAAAGCTGACAATTCGAGTATTCTGCAAGGATCGCATCACTGAAAGGGCATAAATGTCTACAATTGCCAGTGAAAGGCTCCACAAACTCTGCAAGCCAGCAGCCGCAACGAGGAAGCTGATAATGCAAATATCAGAAAAGTTTCATTCCAGGCATGAATCAGAAAATTTAAGGATTAACGTTACATACAGACCTAAAAAATCACAAATGTACTCAAAAGTCCGCAAAAGTGATTACATGCAAAAGCTATAGAAGTTGGGGCAGTTTTCCAACAGACGATACGAAAGGAAAAGCATACAAAGAAGTATAGCTATTTTATTTTTTCCTAGTCTGAAATCTTAGATAACAGGAAAGTCTGATTCTTCCATTATCCATTTCCACACCCTAGTTGAACTCAGAATGTCTATGTGAGAATTTGTGAAGGAAAAATTGTGTATTAAAATTTGCTTGATATAAAACTTACAATGAGAGGCCTTTATATAGGCATTATACAACTACCATATTAAATACACAACAACACAACTACCAACTACACAATTAATGTTTGGTTGAATATAATCTAACAATAAATATTAATTAGCTTCTCAACTAATTCCAACACTCCCCCTCAAGCTGGAGCATACATGTTGTATGCACCAAGCTTGTTACAGATGAAATCAGCACAAGAACCATAGAGAGACTAGGGTGTTTAAAGCGCTGCTGGAGAATGCACAACAGGAACATATATGGTGACTTGGTTGTTTAACGTCGTTGGAGAATGCACAACGAGAACAAATGTGGAGGTTTGGATGGTTTAACATCGCTGGAAAATGCACAGCTGAAAAGTTTAAACTATTCCAGAACATCTCAAAATATCTAAAGAAAACTTGCCAAATCACCCCATAACAAAACCCCGAAAAAAGTCAGATGTGGAACTTGGTGCAAATAAGGGATAAGAATTAGCATTTCGTCGTCACTGATATTGTCAAGATTGCCAAAGAAGATGAGGCGCGTGAGGCTCACACATATATAGCGGCGTGTGTTCCCCACGCGCCGACTTGAACGACGACTCTAAAAGAGAGATACTAGAACCCAGAGAAAGATTGACTCTGATACCATGTGAAAATTTGTGAAGGAAAAATTGTGTATTAAAATTTGCTTGATATAAAACTTACAATGAGAGGCCTTTATATAGGCATTCTACAACTACCATATTAAATACACAACAACACAACTATCAACTACACAATTAATGCTTGGTTGAATATAATCTAACAATAAATACTAATTAGCTTCTCAACTAATTCCAACAGTCTATAATACAACATATCCACAAGAGGTTCATTTTAACGGAAATATCCTTCAACAACCAAACAAGCGCTTTGTGTCCCTCTCAAGTGCTCAGAAGACATGAAGCCTATGACTTGTAAGATTTTTGTTTCATTTATCAAAAGTACCTCAGAGTGCCATTAGTGGCCTTTTTATGGGCATGCATTGTTGTTTGCCACAAACACTATGTGAAAGCCCAAACTCAGAAATCTGGCAATATACCCATAATCCCACAACAAAACCAAGCTCCAATCCAGTACCATAATTGAGCCACAAAGACCCTGGAAAGTGCAGCCAGCTTCATGCTAACGTCACTATAATGCAGAAGTATGTCGGTCAAAAACATTGCACAATACACAAACGTGTGCATGATGAGTAACCAAAGACGTCCAGTGTGGTGGTCAAAGATAAGAAAACTTGCATAATCAAGCTATAGTCACTAATAGCCCACAATTATCAACCTTAACATGACTTGCTAGCACTTTATATGCTGCACATAGGGATAGAGTATAATGCATTCATCAATTGTCATCCTAGATCCAGTCAGAAGCTTTAAGCAAAAACATATGGGTCAACGTCAATCAGTAACGAAAAATAGGTTTCTCTCACAAAAGCAAATCGAAGTCTTTCACTCAACAGATACTACGCATGTGAACTATGTAACTTAACCTAAATTCTAGATATTCATAGCCAATGTAAATGGCTTGACAAATACTGAAAACTTAAACGGTGATATTTGGAATAAAATGATGCAGAACTTGTGTCTAGGAAAAAAGTAGATCTGGATAAGTCCTTTACACTTCATATCACATTTCACATATACAAATAAGCTTTAAATATTACAAACTTCTTATGATGTTAATTCATCCTTACAAACACATTTGTATCTAGAGTACTTCAAAACTGAAACAAACATGATATATTAAATCTTAGCTCTACATGAAAATTCACTACTGCTATATATCATTTGCCCCAGCAAATCCACCAAACTGCCAAGAAAGAAGAATGCAAAGCATGTACCCACCATAAAGCAGCAGTGAATTATATCATTTCATCAATTGCCAACATCTTGAAATTTAAAATCTTGCACATACCAATAGCAAAAATTAGTATACTGTTCAAAGTTCAAACCCTGCAGTTTCAGTACTTCCATGTTTCCCAAAACCCATACCTCAACTGAAATTCTGATTAATTATTCAGACAATTGTAATTTATATTTGGTCTGTAAGTCTAATCTTTTAACTGAATATAGGTAATCCAATTCTAAAACTAGTTTCCAGCACCTCACCACTTGAAATAGTATATGTACCAAATTTCACTGATGCAACAATATAAATAGACTAGGCGAACTTTATAGAACTGAAAAGTCGTGTTACCAGAAAGCAGTGACAGTAGGAAAGTCACTAGTGGTGGCCATCACACAAAGTGCCGCAACAGCGAAGATAAATTGACAAACACGCAAAGTGAGCCCGCCAGGTGTCCCCGGCATGCCCTGTATGTCCTTCATCCTCACTCTCGGAGCATTCACACCTTCCGTAGTTGGAGGATCTTCCACAGGGTGAACCGAAGCATGGCTCACATTCATCTCTTGACCACCACTATCTTCAATTCATAGCTCCCTGTCCCTCAAATCTCTCTCTGAGGGATTACCAAATCATCCAATCAAATCCCCCTCTCACACAATTATAATTAATCAAAATTTGCATCAAATGTCAAATTTCTACCAAATCATCAGCAATTTATCCTTTTTTTTTCAATAATTAAATGAAACATAACTGAAGAGATCTAACAAATGTACGAATAAAACTCATAAATCAAAATATATGATTAAAGTAGAATCAAATAAGAAAAAAAAAATCTAACCTTAATTATGAAGAAGCTGACATAAAAGTGAATTTGGCGGATCGTCGCTGTTAAAACTGGGATTGAGCTTTTGCTTGTTTGTTTTTTTACGAGTTAATATGGAGGGTTATATAACGAGGATCACTCAAAACATAAAAGAAGAGAATGGAAAGAAAAGCAGAAAGTGAAAAGTCTTTACAGACCTCACCAGAGTTCGCTGAACGGTCGACTCAAGTCACTCAACGACGGTATTGCTTGTTGTTGAAATGAGACGTGATAAAGTTTACAACGGGTCTATTCGGTAATTTCCTTTTCTTACTTGAACTTACCTTAGTTTTGTATTTACGAATTACGACTTTACTACGCGGTTTTTAAAAATAGGGACAAAACTTGTCCATTTGTATCAAGTAGGCCACCCCACGGCTACCCCCCTTACTGATGATTGAAATATTAAAAACGGTAGGAGAAATGATAAACGCATAAAACTGATGTCTAAATACTGATTAAAAATAATTATAAAGTATCTGTTAAAATTATATTTTAACAATATAATACATATATTTTAATTTTTATGAATAATTTCAATCACCTTTTGTCACTCAGAGTTGGCCTGAGGACAACTCATACAAACGGCTGACCTAGGTCCTTAATTTTGAGCCTAAATTATGGATCTTAAGTTTAAGAAAAGTTCAAATATATTGCATCAAGTTAAAAAATCTTTCGATATGAGGCTACATGCTTTTGAAACTCGTTTAATACCAATAAAAATTCAAGACTGGCTCTGTTGTCACCATTTTGTTTATATATTATTACTCAAACAATAAGACTTATTTTCGCTATTCGTGTAGAAATTTGAGTCGAAGTGGATATACTGCCTACTCAAATTATATTCAATTGCATTTTAAATAAAACTAAATAATTTTTTGAAATATATATGAAAAATAAATCAATATAATGTCTTTATATGATGAATCTAATTGCTAATCATGTGGATAACAAGTTATCATGTAAAAAAATCTATACATGAATATAAATAATATGAATTGATCTATTTTATAATCATGTTAATTTTAACCGACCCAAACTTTCATTTTAAATTGGGGATTGAGTAAGACCTTGAAATTCTAGGATCAATGGATCAATGACATATTCGACACTAAATTAGAATCTGTATCTTTATATGAGAATACACAAGAGTTTAGGGATCCAAATGTTATTGCCCCATAATATTCACATTATTGACCTTGAAACTCTAGGAGGATCAATGGATAAATGTCATATTCGACACTAAATTAGAAGCTGTATCTTTATATGAAAATACGCAAGAGTTTAGGGAGCCAAAAGTTATTGCCCCATAATATTCACGTTATTTTTTGTTCCAGGAAAATTAATCATAAAGCAAATATCCCTGGAAAAGCATTCCCCTTTGTCATTTCGTGTTTCTCGCCTTTTGGTTTTCATTGCCTCTGTACAATTTTAAAACTGTTGTCTGATTGCAGCTTTTTTTTTTCCAGTAATGTTCCACACGAGTTGTTGAGCCATTAAAAAAAAGAAAAGATTCCACCACCTTAAAGGATATGTGAAGTGTCTCGATCCATTTAAGTTGATAAGATATGATCAATATCAATATCAAGATCAACCAATGGATAAGTTTTATCTCCCCAAAATCTCAAGAGCAAGTTTGAAGGTATTATATGTCTTCCTGTAAAGACGATCAAAATTTCATCTACATCCAATATTATGGAAGAAGAGTCTAAAAAAAATTAAGAGAGATATTTTATTACGAATGAAATATGCAGTTTTTTCGATATACTTTCTTTTTAAATGATAAAGACACACAAGACCTATAAATAATTAAGTTATAACGTAATTGCAAAAGCGTCGTAATTGACATTAAGAAATGTTATAACAATATCATTCTTGAACAGTTTCTATTCAAGGTTTACATTATTGGTCAGTAAGTAAACTCATGAGACCGGTACATGTTGTATAATAGAATATTGGATTTCAGTGGTTTATCTCGGTGAGTCACGAATCTAATGAGACTCATATAGACATGTAAGTGTTCATAGCAGATGAATATTGAACAACTCACAGAAGATTCCTAATAGATGATACGTTTGCGTTAATATGAATCTTGTCGAGTTGAGTAGCATAATGATCATTGGACTTTAGAACTAAAATGAGCAACATGCAAAAGTGTGCATCATTGGGTAATTTCAGCCAAGGGGTCATTTGGACATTTTCAAATTTAATTTTGGGATTAAATATTAAAATAAATAATTTATTTTATAGTCTAAAGAAAATTTTTGAAATTGAAAAAATTCGATTTTCCCGCTCTGCTGTGATACCCAACAAAATTGTAAGTACGCCAACAATATTTGCATAAAAAAGATCCCAATCATATATCGTAGAGCTAAATATAATCCATTATAAGAAAAAAATTGATAAATCTAGTAAATAATACACACGTCCCTGTAAAAATCGTAGAGCTCCAAATATATCATTTTTACCCGAATAATGTTTTTATAAGCCGAAGAAAAGAATCATTATTCTTTTTTATAAAAAAATAAGATAAAAAACACTCGACAACACATGATTAGAATTCTACCACTACATACAAGTGGATCAACCTTTCAAGAGATTTGGATGATAAAAACCATCACAAAAAAACCAATTGAAAGAAGATGATAGCACAGTAAACTCATCCTAGGGAAAAGCTATTGGGGAATTTGGTGTCATTAGACGAAAATAACATGCATCAAACAAATTCAGAACACAACAATGAAATTAAATCTACATTATCATGTCAATGTAACATAAACCCTAACTCTTAGAGAATATGAAAAAACCTTGAAATATGGAAAACTTGATCAAACTGAACCAGAAAAATGAAAATCCAAGTCGAGATCTCTCTGTCCTTAAGAACTTATTAGTCTCCGTCTCGGTGCTCTACGGATGCAATGTGGCTAACGTCCTCCCAGGATTACTTGGATTCCTCTTGTTCAAGGGACACTCCTTAACAAGATCTTGAACTGAGACAATGGTGGAATCTCTCTCTTGACTCCAAAACGAAATTGATGTGATTCAAGACTTATGAATTTCTGGATCCATGAAAGAACAAAGAAGACTCATTAAAATAGACATGGAAGAGTTCCCTTGAGGGCACCCTTTGGTTTGTGGTGTAACTCTCCCAATGGTTATACCCCTCCCTTAAACCTTTTGGAGCCTAAAGGTATGTTCCATCAATTTAGAGGATATGTCACTACATGTTAGTGCCTCTCTCATAGGGCACTACTCAAGGGACATGACCCTCATCCATCCATACAATATATTTAGAGAATTTACAACAATCCCCCACAATTCTCTAAATATTCATGCAGACACTTGAGAGAGTTTTTGTGAACTAAAGCTGCATCGAAATAGGTAGCTTTCGCCTTGAACCTTTCCTATTGAATGACAATCGGATTTACTTGGCAAACTAGTGACCCATAGTCTTGAACTGTTCTGCCGTTGGTGTAAACCAAGACAATTGCCAACACACAGCTTGACTTTGACCATTTCCCGTTCTACGGTTGTGTTCATTTCGGCCATGAACATCGGTCCTGGATTCATCAAGCACTTTAGGGAAGTCGGCCTGTAAAATCCCATGGAAGATGTCTCACTTCTTACTTGAAATATGTGATCTACTATGAAGAGGTAATTTGCATTTACCCCTATTAGGACTCATCTCCTAATATAGTTATCATTAAAAGCCTCAGAGTATCCTAACCTTGACAGACAGCACTCTGCGTCATTATCGGAATGGGAAAGAGTATAAAACTCTTCAGTGCTTGTTTTGAATTGCACAAAGTTTCAGTTGTCCATTTTGAGCCTAGATATTGTGATCTACAGTCAGCTTGGTTGGGTTTCCACAGTGACAATTCTTAATTTATAGGCTTCAAGCCCATTCCCATCGATGACTTCTCAACTTGCTCTCTAGGTAAACCTTTAGTAAGTGGATCCGCTAGGTTTTCCTTCGACTTGACATAATCGATCGATATTATGCCACTTGTGAGCACCTGACGTATGGTATTATGTCTCCGACGTATGTGTCGAGACTTACCATTATACATTGTATTTTGGGCTCTCCCAATAGCTGATTGGCTATCACAATGTATGTTTATCGCTGGCACCGGTTTGGGCCAACTTGGAATATCCTCCAGGAAATTTCGAAGCCATTCCACTTCTTCCGATGTTTTGTCTAATGCTATGAACTCTGATTCCATAGTAGACCGGGCAATACATGTTTGCCTCGAGGATTTCCATGACACAGCTGCACTACCAAGTATGAAAACAAATCCACTCGTAGATTTGGAATCCACTATATCAAATATCCAGTTAGCATCGTTGTATCCCTCTAGAACAGCAGGATATCTCGCATAATGCAGCCCATATTTTGAAGTTTCTCTCAGATACCTCAAAATTCTTACTATGGCTTTCCAGTGGTTATGTCATGGATTGCTCGTATATCTGCTAAGCATGTTCATAGCTTGAGCGATATCAGGTCGTGTGCAATTAGTGCGATACATCAGACTTCTGATGATCCTCGAATACTCTAATTATTATATGCTTGAGCCTGTATTCTTTGATAGATGAAGAGTTATGTCAGCTACTCCCAAATCTTTCATATCAAATTTGCAGGATAATACTTTCTTGGTAGACTGAATCAGTTCATGATTACTACCAATTATCAGCATATCGTCTACGTAGAGACACACAATGACATATCATTTTTGATTTGATTTGGTGTACACATTGTACGGGCCAAATTTGGTCCAAGTGTAATTTCGTCATCTTATTTAAGGCCCACTGATAAACACACCCCTGAAGACCCATAACCAAACTCAAAGGCACTATACAGGCCCAGGCCCAATGAGTTGCAACATTTATAACCAATGGACATCCAAAGGCCAACGCACTCAACTTACAGCTTCATAAAATCAATCGTTTCAGTTTACAACGGGCAACTGCACTAAATGCCCCTCACGAAGTTGCAATCATAACTGACTCCTAACGGACAAGAAATAAAGGAGCAGTAAATGCGCACGTTCCCCTGAGAGCATGTATATAAACGAAGATAGATAAGGGAAAAAGGGCTCTGATTTCTTAGGCCTAGCTCGATACTACACTTTCTATAAGCTCTCATCCACCGCCCTCACGGCAGCTATCGCAGTTCAAGGTATCATCAAACATTGACCTTCTCTCTATTACACCCATTGTACATTCACTGACTTGGGCGTCGGAGTGCCCCCGGCACCCACCACACCGGTGGGCAGTACTCCCGCTCACTCTACACCTTTGTTTTGCAGGATCGCTAGCGCCCCCAACTACAAATTTTCGATTGTGGACCTCGGGCGAAAACCAGCGTCTACAATTTGGCGCCCACCGTGGGGCTTAGCGGTTCATAGCAGACGTATATCCCTCATTCTACAATTCACAAACAAACGTTCACTCATGGCTTCTAGCAGTAAGCAAGCACGAATCTTGTGACCACACGGCTAGCCATGCACCAAGAATGATTACGCACCTTAGAAGAATAGAATCAAGCCATGAGAGGCTCCGATACAACTCCCAAGCAGAGACTGGAGTAAATCGTCTCAACTTCCCAATCAACCTTACCAGGTATGTCTTGCACATTCTTTTTTTAAAAAAAAAAAAAAAAGGTTTCAGTCGACATTAGTAAGGCATGGGACTTTTTGGGATGCCTCATTCGACTTTAGTGTATAATTCAAGACTTGTAGTGGTGTCCCAATTGACATTGTTACATCACTGGTTAAGATCACATTGGACACTGCATAGATGATGGTTTAGTATTGAGCGATGATTCCATTCGACGCTCTACATATGAGTCTTGACATTGGTTTTAGATTTCATTCGACTTAAGACCAAAGAAGACTTAGCATGAGGCGAATGTCTCACTTCGCGTGATACGTATGAAGCTAGACACTAGACGAAGATTCCATTTGGCACTACATGTACAATTATTGTTGAAATAGGAACAGTCCTTTTACTCTAAGTAATTTTCATAGGCACTTATATTACAAACCCATAATACAATTCTTAGATAATCCTCATACGACATGTATGACACCATTGGTCTCTCGACCCATGATATGGGTAAGTTCCTGACTTTCATCATGTCTAATGAAATGTAGCCTCCCTTAGACTTTCAACAAAGCCCGGTAGAGTGAAGACTCCAATGGATCACCATAAACTCCATTCGACCGTAGACCCACAAACCTTTATCTAGTCCTGATAAAATGAGGGATAAAGACCCATACAATACACATTCGCCAGGTCCAATGGAATAAAAGTGAAGGCCTCATTGATTTATGTCATGTCTGGTAGAGTGAAAATTCTCTTAGAACCTCATCAACTCTTGTATTGTGTTGTGTCGTGTGGTGACAACTCAAAAAGTCTATGCTTCTAAATCTTGCCAACGCTTCCTAATAAACACACTTTTTAAGAGCAAACCCTCTGACCCACTGACCATACTGTCCTTGCTTGGTAAACCTTAAAACAATTCCTTTCTAAACACGTCGAATCAAAAATATAAAAAAACCCACTACCCACTTCAACAACCTCTGGAGGAGGGCACACTATAACCCTCGAACAATAAAATTTTGGTGGACAAAGTGTAGTGAGGTAGACATGAGTGCTGAATCGGGAAGATCTACTCATTTAGAACCATTCTATCTTCAACCCTTCCACGTAATTGAAGCCAGTGAGCATACTGCCGAGAAGAGTTTTCCACTTACTGATACTGCAAACGAGGTTGGCCCAAATGGTTCATCCGACAAAATTAAATGCGTAGCTATCACGAACATTTGCGTGGGAACTTTGCTAAACATAAGTTTGATAGAGCTTGACATAAGCTCCGTTCGACACTACAAGCACACTTATCTAGTATTAATAGAGTATTCCATTCGACGTGGTGAACATAATGTTTGGCTGAAACACCATTCGATACTACACATACATCATTTGTCGAAGGGCCCATTGGACAAGATGCAGGTTGGTTTCGGGGAGTGGCATCATTAGACACGATACACGAGAAGGTCTCATTAATCAATTGTCCCAATTGACAGAATGTATACGAAGGTATATCAAGAGACAAGGAAAAGGTACAAGAGTAGAAGGGCATACCATTGGATAAGAGCTAACAAACTTCAGGCACAGTCGATAGTATTAAACAAGAAGTCTGAGTACAATCAAGGAAAAAACAATTGAAAAAGAGCCTACGAGGGCCGCAAACTAAAGAGGAAAATCGTGCAGATGCAGCCCACTAACCAAAACTTAGCTCATTCAGCATAAATAAGCAGCCCTTTCCACATCCGAATCAACAAGCACACCACAGGAAATACATGGCCCACATGCCAAAGGGAGAAAGATTCCCACATGAATAAGCAGCTTGGGAGCCTGCGCTTGTCAGTTAGACCACTCGCCCAAGCCCTTGCTTTCTCAGCCAGCCCATTCGACCAACCCATGAGAAATGCATGCCGAAAATAAACAAGCCACATTGCCCGTGCATACCTCCAAAAATGAGCAAATCCCAGCCAACATATATCCCTCCAGCCGACACATTTGTATCTCCTTTCTGAGGTGGATCTAGGAAATTAGGTTCACTAAATTCCATGATTCTGCACAACTGAATTAATCTCCCTTCAGCAGTATCATCACCAACTACCATATTTTCAACTATGGGGGTTCGCGTGTCTTCTGAATAATTCGAACAGGGTGAAGTTGTTCTGGTCGAGACTAGATATCAACTGTCGCGTGTCGTCTGAATAATTCGAACAGGGTGAAGTTGTTCTGGTCGAGACTAGATATCAACTGTCGAGTCAGAAAGGGCTGTTGTGTTTAGCTCGCCCTTTTGGAGAGTGATATAAGGTAAGGTTGAAGTCTTGTGGGGGTGCCAATGACCGATTTCCGAAAGACCTTGGAGCAGAGTTGCGGCTGCTGAAGATTTGATTGAAAAGAAAGGGAAAGATGTTGCATTTGCTAAAATAGAACTTTCATGCGAATGTTCACAATCTTCTTCTGGAAGCCTCTTACCTTACTTACCTTAATATTGCCTCTTGGGTTATTCTTCTCTGCCAACCCAAGAAGCAGTTTCTGACATGGTTTCTGATGTGAACCATGCTTCACCTGATGAATTCTTTGAGGCAGAAGAAATCTTCAGCAATGTTGTAGACGGTTATGAGGCAAAAGGGGAGTATGGTGCTCAAATTGTCAATCACAATGCATTAAGCGATGAAGACCATGAGTATGGAAAGTCACAGAGGTCGACTAAACCAGATTTGTTTCCAAGATTTTCATTAAAAATCATTTGTGGCATTCTCTCGAACAATTGGTAGGCATTATTTGGCTCTACACGAGAGAGTTGTTGGCCAAATTTCTCAACCCCATTACATTCAATTTGCCACAAGACTATGTTAAAAGTTTTGATTGTTATTTAAAAAAAAAAGGTCAGATGGTGCTAGTAGTCTCGGGGCTCCTACTCCTCTCTTGTTTGTTGTGGTTCTTTGAGGCTTGTTTGGGTCTTTGTCTGTCTCGGTTGGGTCTCAGGTTGCAGCCCCTATCATTTGTTACTTATGATTTGCCCCTGGTTTGGTGGGATATTCTTGCTCTGCTGGTGGGTCGCCTGGAATTATTTTTGTGCTTGGTTGAGCTTGTTGAGGCTTGCTTGATACTCGTTTGCTTCTCGGCTCACTTCGCTTGTTGGGATTTCTGTTTCCCTTCGCATCTTGGACCTATACATTGGAGCCAATCTTTTCATTTGTCGAATCGACCCATGGCAGGTTCAGGAGATACCCCTACACGCCCTCTGACTATACGCATTTCGCCTGCTTATGGTTTGGGCTTTTGAGACTGCTTTTAGGATGTTATGAGAAGGCTGGCAGAGGGGCTACGTTTTCTATCGTGTGTTGTCGACTGAAACGTGGGCTGGTGGATATTGTTCGAGCTGTTGTGTCTGCTTACGTGTTGAAGTAACTAAAGTGGACTGAATTTGGGAAATTTGGTTTGTTGAGTTATGTGAAACTTCGACGAAATTGAAGGGGTCGATTGAGTTTTCGAAGAGGAAGATGAGAGATGATTTTGGGCTCCATAGAAGATAGGACCCCAAATCCATACGACTTGCCACAGAGGAGCGGGATGCTTTTAGGAGTTCCCTGGCTTACCGTGTATTTCAAACCCTCAAAAGCGTCGTTAGGCTTCAAGCTATCATTCGTGGACAATTGATTAGAAGACAAGCATCGGCTACTCTGTGATGATTACAAGGAATAGGTCATAGTTATGGGCTCAGATTTCAGTCGACAAGGAAGGATCCCCTCAAACATGCACACTGCCCAGTAATATAGCCCACTTGACATCATTCTAGAGTACCATTCGACTTTATAAGTACATGTGTTGATTGTCCCACTCGACACTACACTCATTCTGTTTTGGAGTAATCCCCATACGACATGTATAAATCCCTTGGCTTTTTGACCCGTAGTATGAGGATGATCCCAACCTTCTTCAGGTCTTATGAAGTGTAGTCTTCATGAACTTCCACCAAGTCCAAAAGAGTGAAGACTTCATTAGACCTATATAAGGTCCAATTCGACATTAGACCCTCAATTACTTTTGTTAGGTCTTGTAGAGTAAGGATGGTAGTATGAGGAATAAGATACCCTTGTTGGTATTTAGCAAGTAGCGTAGTGTGAGGGATGAGATCCCATTGACCTTTCTTAGATCTAGTAGAGTCAGGATTGATGCCTTAGACATTCATCAAGACCAGTCGACCGGGGACAACCCCCATAGACTCATGTCGAGTCAAAATTATAGACATGAACTACTCATCTCGTATGACATATATTCCTGGCTTCATCAAGACCAGTCGACCGGGGACAACCCCCATAGACTCATGTCGAGTCAAAGTTGTAGACATGGATTACACATGTCGTATGACTTATATCTTCCTGGACTCATCAAGACCAGTCGACCGGGGACAACCCCCATAGACTCATGTCGAGTCAAAATTATAGACATGAACTACTCATGTCGTATGACATCTATTCCTGGCTTCATCAAGACCAGTCGACCGGGGACAACCCCCATAGACTCATGTCGAGTCAAAGTTGTAGACATGGATTACACATGTCGTATGACTTATATCTTCCTGGACTCATCAAGACCAGTCGACCGGGGACAACCCCCATAGACTCATGTCGAGTCAAAATTATAGACATGAACTACTCATGTCGTATGACATATATTCCTGGCTTCATCAAGACCAGTCGACCGGGGACAACCCCCATAGACTCATGTCGAGTCAAAGTTGTAGACATGGATTACACATGTCGTATGACTTATATCTTCCTGGACTCATCAAGACCAGTCGACCGGGGACAACCCCCATAGACTCATGTCGAGTCAAAATTATAGACATGAACTACTCATGTCGTATGACATATATTCATGGCTTCATCAAGACCAGTCGACCGGGGACAACCCCCATAGACTCATGTCGAGTCAAAGTTGTAGACATGGATTACACATGTCGTATGACTTATATCTTCCTGGAATCATCAAGTCCAGTCGACCGGGGACATCCCCCTTAGACTCATGTCAAGTCAAGTTGTAGACGTATATTACGCATATCGTATGGCATATATCCTGACCTTCATCTGGTTCAGTCGACTGGGCATTTCCCCAATGACTCTTGTAGAGTCAAGTTCATGATATTGACCTTCATCTAGCTTATTCGACTGGACACATCCACGATGGATCTTGTAGAGTCAAGTTCATTACTTGACATTCGTTTGGATCAGTCAATAAGCAGCACCGAAGCTCATGTACACCTTCATCATATAGTCTCGACACGCGCGTCAAGTACTCTCCAAGCCAAGGACTCCTTGACTTAGAGAGTAGGGACAAACTGTACGGGCCAAATTTGGTCCAAGGGTAATTTCGTCATCTTACTTAAGGCCCACTGATAAACACACCCCTGAAGACCCATAACCAAACTCAAAGGCACTATACAGGCCCAGGCCCAATGAGTTGCAACATTTATAACCAATGGACATCCAAAGGCCAACGCACTCAACTTACAGCTTCATAAAATCAATCGTTTCAGTTTACAACGGGCAACTGCACTAAATGCCCCTCACGAAGTTGCAATCATAACTGACTCCTAACGGACAAGAAATAAAGGAGCAGTAAATGCGCACGTTCCCCTGAGAGCATGTATATAAACGAAGATAGATAAGGGAAAAGGGCTCTGATTTCTTAGGCCTAGCTCGATACTACACTTTCTATAAGCTCTCATCCACCGCCCTCACGGCAGCTATCGCAGTTCAAGGTATCATCAAACATTGACCTTCTCTCTATTACACCCATTGTACATTCACTGACTTGGGCGTCGGAGTGCCCCCGGCACCCACTACACCGGTGGGCAGTACTCCCGCTCACTCTACACCTTTGTTTTGCAGGATCGCTAGCGCCCCCAACTACAAATTTTCGATTGTGGACCTCGGGCGAAAACCAGCGTCTACACACATACTTATCACACTCATTGGTTTTAAACCCACTTGACAACATCTCTTTGTCAAATTTCTCATGCCATTGCTTAGGTGCTTGTTTTAATCCGTATAAGGATTTTACAAGTTTGCACACCTTCTGTTCTTGTCCAGGAACATTAAACCCTTCTGGTTGTTCCATGTAATTCTCCTCATCCAATTCACCATTCAAGAATGCCGTCTTTACATCCATTTGATGTATTTCAAGACCAAATATAGCTGATATGGCTATGAGCATTCTTATTGAAGTGATACGAGTCACTGGTGAATAGATATCAAAGTAATCAAGGCCTTCTTATTGTCTATAACCTTTTATGACAAGCCTTGCCTTGTACTTATCTATTGATCCATCCGGTTTCATCTTTCGTTTGAATATCCATTTGTAGCCCAGTGGCTTACAACCTGAAGGAAGATCAACCAACTCCCAAGTATGGTTCTGTAAGATTGAATCAATCTCATTGTTAATAGTCTCTTTCCACAAAGGTGCCTCTGTCAAAGACATTATTTCCTTCTAGCTTTGATGCTCATTTTCTAACAAGTATGTCAGAAAATCGGATCCAAATGACTTAGACGTCTAGCTCTTTTGCTATGTCTAGGTTCATTTGCCTCAACATTTCCATGTTGATCTGACTCTTGGTCAACCTGATCACTATCATTGACAGTATCAATAGTTCTTTTGAGAGACTTTCTTCTTTGTCTTTCCTTATAAGGAAATATCTCTTCAAAAAATGTCGCATTCCTCGACTCAATTATCATATTCGGATTGATGTCAGGAATCTCAGACTTGTGTACCAAAAATCGATATGCACTACTGTTGCGAGCATATCCGATAATATACAATCAACAGTTTTTGGTCTTATTCTAACTTTCTTAGGTTTAGGAACCATTACTTTAGCAAGACACCCCCACACTCTCAGATAATTGTAGGAATGTACATAACCTTTTCACGACTCATATGGTGTCTTGTCCAATCTTTTGTGAAGTAGCTTGTTCAGAACGTAGTTGGCGGAAAGCAAGGTTTCCCCCCACAAGTTCTGGGGTAAACCACAGCTTGTCAACATGGCGTTCATCATTTCCTTCAACGTTCGATTTTTGCGCTCAGCAATCCCGTTTTGTTGAGGCGAATAAGGAGCAGTAGTTTCATGAATAATTCCATGATTTGAACAATATTCACCAAATGGTGACACATATTCACCAAATGGTGACACATATTCACCACCTCTATCACTCATGATTCTCTTGATTTCATTGCCAAGTTGATTTTCAACTTCGTTCTCATAGTGTATAAAGCTCTCAATAGCTTCATCTTTGCTCCTCAGCAAATACACATAACAGAATCTTGTGCTATTATCGATAAAATTGACAAAGTACTTTTTACCGCCTCTTGTTTGCACAATATTCATATCATACACATCAGTGTGTACAAGTCCCAAGGGTTCAGAACTTCATTCTATGGAATGAAATGATGCTATATGTATTTTTACTTTAACACATGCCTCACACTTATGTTGGCTATCAATTGTAAATTTATGTATAAGGTCCATGTTAATTAATTTACACATTGTATCATAATTAACATGTCATAACCTCTCATGCCATACATTTTGTGACTCAATAATATAAGCGGAAGTTGTAGCTTCATTATTAACATTGTGTCGATTAACAGTCATTACATTGAATTTGAAAAGGCCCTCAGTGAGGTATCATTTCCCTACATAGACATCATTTTTTGTCAATATAAACTTGTCATAAATAAATACAAGCTTAAAGTCATTCTTGCTAAGAAGAGAGTCTGAGACCAAGTTCTTCCGAATATCAGGAACATGCAAAACATTCTTAAATGTAAGCTCTTTTCTGGATGTCATCTTCAGAACCATTGTGCCTTGTCCAACCACTCTAGAGGTAGACGAGTTTCCTATAGTTAGATGATCGCCACCATCGACCTTCTGATACGAGGAAAATATCTTGCTATCAGCACATATATGACGAGTAGCCCCAGTGTCTACCCACCATTCTCTCGGATTCCCAACCAAATTGGCTTCAGTTACCATTGTTGAGAGGTTCATCTATGAGATCTCATCAGTTAACTGCTCAGCTTCAGCGACATGGGCCTCATTTTTCTTTTTCTTGCCCTTGTCCCGAGACTTATTGTTTCTGCAGTCATTTTCCATATGACCGCTTTTCCCACAGTTGTAGCACTTCCCATTGAACTTATTGTTTGCTTGGGAAGAATCATCTCCACTGTTCTTTCTTTTTTTGCTACTCTTTCCATCCTCAACAATGTTGGCCTTAGACTCCATAGCCTTGTAGCTGACATTTTCGGACTTTCTATTGTCCTCTTCGATCCTCAATCGAACCTCAAGGTCTTCAAGACTCATATGTTTCTTTTTGTGTTTCAGATAGATCCTGAAGTCCTTCCATGATGGAGGCAACTTTTCAATGATGGTGGCAACTTGAAACGCCTAACAAAGTTTCATCTATTCATCCAATATTTCATGAATGATCAATTGCAGTTCACCCAACTGAGACATTACCGTTCTTGAATCTACCATTTTGTAGTTCAGGAACCTACCTACGACAAATTTCTTTTGCCCGACATCCTCGATTTTGTATTTCTTATCGAGAGATTCCCAGAGAATCTTCACAGAAGTCATGTCTTGGTACACATTGTACATGGTACTGTCAAGTCCACCCAAAAGGTAATTCTTGCACAAGAAGTCGCCAGACGACCATGTCTCTTCTCGTAGTTGCTTGGCTGTTTCCGTTTCACGCTCCACAGGACCCAGAGGATCTTTGAGGTACTTAGCCAACTAGAGAGTTGTCAGGTAGAATAATATTTTGCTCTGTCACTGTTTAAAGTCTGCCCCACCAAACTTTTTCGGTTTTTCTCCATGGGCGACCGGTACTGTGATGTTTCCGCTAGCCATGTGTAACTGGAAAAACCAACATAGGTCAATAAATCTACAAAAGATAAATTGCACAACGATCAACAAATGATATTGTTCAAGTGATATACCAAGTATCCACTCGTTGTTATATTGGACAGTAGTACCAATAAACACAAGTTCTTGAATTTTCGACTAAGGTTTCTTATGAAAAGTAAATAAAGGAATATTCCTAGAGGACAAGGGGGGTCCGGAGTAACCACCTAAATTCCTGACCACTTAGGCTCTTATCGCTTTTTTGACAGAATATCCTTTAAACACTTCCTCAATAGAATCTCTTAGCAATTCAAACTTAGTATTACACTTCCAATTTCACAATATAATGTGTGTGTGTGTATATATATATATATATATGTATGTGGATATGTGTATTAATCAACCAAGATTGGATGAAATTACTTGTGTAAGATTACACTTTTAATTCCCACCCAAGTATGCAACACACAATTAAATTTCAACTTTATCATTATATGTATGCTTGTGATAATTGAACACTCTAATAATAACTTAAATCTATACTACCAAGTTTATTGTTTTACAATATATGATTTTGCTAAGTTAATATTATTAGTTATTCTATTTTTATTTTAAACTAAAATAGTTCCAGAACCAATTTCGTAAGTGTCACGTTCGTATCTTCGTTCGAACGAGACTGTCCAGTGTGTGCACGTTCGTGAGCGTTCATAAACGTGTTTGAATGAAGTGGTCCAGATAGTTCAAGTTCGTGTGGCGTTCGAGAACGCGTTCGAACGAAATATTCCAGAGATTTTACGTTTGTGTTGCGTTTAGGATG
Source organism: Zanthoxylum bungeanum (assembly GCA_019454045.1). Classification (NCBI taxonomy): domain Eukaryota; kingdom Viridiplantae; phylum Streptophyta; class Magnoliopsida; order Sapindales; family Rutaceae; genus Zanthoxylum; species Zanthoxylum bungeanum. Next base: position 31,050 of record SKCR01003210.1, read on the forward strand.
CGTTCGAACGTTCTAAGGCAGAAGGCTTGCGTTCGAGTTGCGTTTGAATACGCGTTCGAACGTTCTTACGAAAATTCAGATTTTTGCATTTGCGTTCGTCGGGCGTTCGAATGCCCTTACGTATTTTTCATGCACAATGTATATTTTCCAGAAAATTTCTTATCAAAGCATGCGAATTTTCAACTAACAACACTAATGTTAATAAGTTCTTAAGATTGTTGGGGAATTTGGTGTCATTAGACGAAAATAACATGCATCAAACAAATCCAGAAAACAACAATGAAATTAAATCTATATTATCATGCCAATGTAACATAAACCCTAAATTTTATAGAATATGAAAAAACCTGGAAATGTGGAAAACTTGATCAAATTGAACCAGAAAAACGAAAATCCAAGTCGAGATCTCTCTGTCCTTAAGAACTTATTAGCTTCCGTCTCGGTGCTCTACAGATGCAATATGGCTAACATCCTCCCAGGATTACTTGGATTTCTCTTGTTCAATGGGCACTCCTTAACAAGATCTTGAACTGAGACAATGGTGAAATCTCTTTCTTGACTCCAAAACGAAATTGATGTGATTCAAGACTTATGAATTTCTGGATCCATGAAAGAACAAAGAAGGCTCCTTTAAATAGACATGGAATGGTGCCCTTGTGGGCACCCTTTGGTTTGGGGTGTAACCCTCCCAAGGGTTATACACCTCCCTTAAGCCCTTTGGAGCCTAAATGTATGTTCCATCAATTTAGAGGACATGTCCCTACGTGTTAGTGTCTCTCCCATAGAGCATTACTTAAGGGACATGACCCTCCTCCATCCATACAATATATTTAGAGAATTTACAACAAAAGCTCGTCGGAAATTATGAGTTGGATGTAAAAGAGAAGTATGAGAATAATCGAGAATTAGGCAAATCTAATGCAAACCCGATTTCTGGCATCAACAATAACTAGGTTTTGGATTTTTAGAGTGCCAATTGATGTAGTTGTTCAATTGCAGCTTCATGCCGCCAACAATCACCCTTTAACTCGATGGTGGTCGGGGGCAGATCCATAATAAAATTTTAAGGTTGGCTATTTTTTTTTTTGGTTATATGTAGTAGTCTAGTAAAAACAGTCCCCAAATGACGTGGTTTTGTGGTATAGGGTTAATGATCTCACCTTGAGGTCCTATGTTCGAATCTAGGAGGTGTGTTTTTTGTAAGAATCTGAGACAACCAGAGATTTTACATGCTCCGCTTAAGCCCATAAGAGATGATTTGACGGTGAGATTTTTAACGATTTCAAAAGAAAAATTCTAGTAAAAGCTAAATCCTTCAATATTGATCTGAAATTCAAGTGTAATCTATTTTCATTCAAGAAAAAAATGCTAATGAAACTTCAACTTGGAATTGTAAACTTCAAAATAGGCAACGATATATATATATATATGTCTATTATTCTCATTCTACCAAAGCACCTACCATGCAATAAAGGTATTGAGAGCGAATAAATGGACCCTCGATATTTGTTGAAATTCATGGGTCTAACTCAACCCAAAAGTCAGCTTGAGAGTTGAGGATTACCCAATGTTTATATTTTGAGTTTAATTGTTTATCTCAGCCGATGTGAGATATTTTCCTCAACACTCTCCCTCACGTGCAAACCGGTCTTTTGCCTGATTCATGTCACGTGGACAGGTAGTGTGGGCCCACCCGTGCATGAGTGTAGCTCTGATACCATGTTGAAATTCGTGGGTCTAACTCAACCCAAAAGCCAGCTTTAGAGTTGATGATTGCCCAATATTTATATTTTGAGTTTAATTGTTTATCTTAGCCGATGTGAGATATTTTACTCAACAATATTCAAACTTCAAAATAAATAATTTCTGCTGGTTTTTGGCAGATGTGTTTGTGGCATTATTCAAATTAAGGTCTGTGCTTCGTGGGCCTTGGATTATATTTGTCCTGAACCATCCAGCCAATTCTGGCCGCACATCCACACTAATGCTACAAGCTCAATGCAAAGTTGCTCTCGTGTTTTATTTTGTTACTTGCATTGCAATTAGTGCCAAAACCAGACAGTCTCTACGCGGGCTGTTTCTTGCTAGAAAATTGATCATCACCCCCTCCCTGCCAAACCTGCCACGCCCCCCTCCCTTATCCCCTTGCTAACTTACCAAATTGCCCTTATCAATATTTACAATGGCTTTTTTTTTTTTGGAAAGTTATAAATATTATATACATTATAAAATATATATATTTATATATATAATTTAAAAATAATTATATACTAATTATAACACCATTTTTCATTTTAATAATTATTTTTTATTTTTTTATTATTTGATTATTTGATTTTTGTTAATAAATATTACAGTTTTCGTATCTATTCATTTATTTTTTTGATTCATTTTAATTTAATTAATACTACTTATATATTAAAATAATATAATTTAACCAAATAAAATTAAATTATAAAATAAGTTTTTTGATAATCTATTTGTTTAACAAATCTAATATATTTATTAAAAAAATTAAATATATATATATAAAGTTAAAAAAAATATAAATTTTTAAAAAATTTATAAAATAAAAAATTGAATTAATAAATTAAAATAACTACATATGTTATTTTTATATTTTATATATATCAATATATAAAAAATATGATATATTTGTTTATTTGGGAAATTGAATTTGTGAAAAAGATGAGGGGTAAAATCGGAATTGTAGGGGAGATAAACTTTTCTTCAATGTCAGTGGAGGGGGGAAGAGAATGGCTCTTCTTGCTACAATTGCTGTCATTTCACGATCTTATGTCGTGATTTGATGTTTGCTTTTGTCAGTGCTGCTCAACCAAAAGCATTAATTGATATTTTTTTTAAGAGAAGTGATACACTTACTTACATTTATACCGAAAATAATTATATCCTCTTACTGTAGCTATAGTGATCGCTACAGTGATCACTGTAGCTACAGTGAGAAGAGTGTAGTTATTTTATGTAGAATTTAAGTATGTTTATTATTTTTGTTTTTTTTTTAAAATAAATAAATTGAGTTATATGAAAATTAAAATAATTTTGAATCATCATTTTTAAAAATATGATGATTAACTGTTATATTTTTACTTAATTAATACTCATCGATTTAGTGGGTTTGCTTATCATTAAAATTGAGGGCTCGAGTATTACGACATATTTTGTGATAGTAAATTATTTTTTCTCATTTGAAAGTAACTATTTATTGTTGATCTTTATTTTTAATTGGGATAATAATATTTTTAATCCTAAAAGTTATGTTATTTTTACACATAAGTCCTAAAATATTTTTCTTTTTAATTTTTAAGTCATATAACTTAATAAAATTTTTATTTTAAGTCTTAATTCGTTAATCATATCGAAGAAATAACAAACACAAAGTAATATAGTTTTGTGAAAGCTTGGATCTAATTTTCTTAGTAGCAGGCATGACATCGAAATTCTTTAACTAAGGTTAATGTTTTTTTTTGAAAACGTTATAAATCTCACTGTCAAATCACTAGACCGATATTTAAGTGGAGTATGTAAAATATCCGGCTTCCCCAAACTCTTATAAGAAATGTACCTCATGGACTCGAACTCAGAACCTAAAATCTTAAGTCATTTGCCATAAAGCCACGTCCCTTGGGGGCTAAGGCTACAGTTACCTACATATAAATAATAAATTGAATATGCTAAAGCATTAATTAAAGTTTACATATTTTTGTGTGTGTATACACTACAATAAATTACAATTTTAGCGACGGAATTTAGCGATAGAATATTCAGTTTCAAAATTTAATGACGGAATAGAGACGTAATTGAAATGGATAATGAAATTAGGGACGGAATTTAGCGACAAAAAAATTTCATCTCTAAATTAGAGACGGAAATGAAAATTTGTCGCAAATTAGAGATGGATTATTATTCTGTCGCTAATTTCATTTAAAACTGAATTTTTCCGTCGCTAATTAGAAACGGAATTAATATTTCGTCGCTAAATAGAAACAGAATATTTATCAAGTCGCTAATTTATAATTTTAATTTGTAAAACTATTGGTGATTAGAAACGGAATTTACCGTCGCTAATTAGAAACAAAATCTCTTTTCCGTCACTATTTTGTTGCTAAGTTTTAAAATTTTCAATTCCCCCAAAAATTTATTCCTTTCAGCGCCAATTTTTTTTTTTAAAAAAATAGAGACGAATTTTCAGTCGCTAAATAGAAACGGAATCTCTATTCCATCGCTAAATAGAAACAAAATCTTTATTCCGTCGCTGAGTTTTAAAATTTTCAATCCCCCCAAAAATTTATTCCTTTCGGCGCCACGTTTTTTTAAAAATATAGACGGATTTTACGTCGCTAAATAGAAATATAATCTCTATTTCGTCGCTAAATAGAAACATAATCTCTATTTCGTCGTTAATTTTTAAAATTTTCAATCTCTCCAATATTTTCAAAAAAAATTCGCATTGCAAAAATTTTAAATGTCTACAAAATTTACAAATCTTCCCGCTTCTCTTATTTTGTCCTCTATATATACACCACAATCTTTTTAACTCTCAACTCCAATACATCATCCAAAATTTTCCTACTCAATTCCATATACCATCAAATTTTTTCATACCTCGACTCTCATTATCAATCTCTCATTTTTATTATCTCCACTTTTAAAATTTCCTAAGAAACAAACACTAATATATTTTTTTTTGGTTTAAGGTGGCGTAAATGGATGGTGGTGTGTCGAAGCCTGCGGTGGACATTACGGTGTCTTGTGGAATTGAAGATTTATATATAACATTAAAAAAATTCATTTATTTAAAATTTTCCACCATTCAAAAATTTAAAAAATTTCCCTTATCTAAAATTTAAAAATTTCCTCTCTCTAAAATTTATAAATTTCTCACATCTATATAATTATAAAATTTCACACCTCTCTAAAATTTTAAAATTTTGTCATTTCTAAAAGTTTAAAAGTTTAATGCATGAATTTTTTTTATTTTTTTTAAAAAAAACTATGCATAAAAATTTTAAATTTTCCGTCTCTCTAAAATTTTAAAATTTTAGTTTTTATTTTTATTTTTAAAAAATATATATAGCTATGGAATAGCTACATAAATTTTGTCTCTATTTAGCCATGAAATTTATTTCATCGCTAAATAGAAACGGAATTTTTGTCGCCATTTAGAGACGAAATAATTTATATCTCTAAATAGAAACAGAATTTTCGTCGCTAAATATAAATGGAATTTATGTCGCTATTTAGCGACAGAAATTATTCCGTCTCTAAATATAAATAAAATTTTCTGTCACTATTTAGCGACAGAATAATTTCCGTCGCTAATTAGAGACAGAATTTTCGTCGCTATATAGAGACAGAATTTCCGTCGCTATATAGAGACGGAATAAAATTCTGTCGCTAATTTTAGCGACATATGTAATATTTCCGTCGCAATTTTTTTGCGACCAACATAATAGAGACGAAATTTTTTCATCGCTAGTGACAGATTAGCTACGAATTTTTCCGTCGCTATTTGACAGTTTTCTTGTAGTGATAGCACTTGAATCAACTTCTTAAAATTACCAAATTTGTTTTTCCCACAATTGATATCAACAATTAATAAAATTAACAGTTCTTACGTCAAAAGTTAAGGATGGGTAAAGATCGGTTCGATTCGATTTCGAACTGAACTGAATCGAACTGAAAATCAATCGGTTCAAGATCCTAAGAATCAATCGGAACCGATCGAAATTTCATATTTGGGTTCGATTTTGATTCGGTTTGATTCAACACCGAGCCGATTTTTTTATAAAAATTAGCCCACAAACCGATAGATTCGGTCAGTTCGGTTCATGATTTTACAAACTGATCGGTTCATGGATCCGGTTCACGATTCCAACCGAATCGAACTAAGCCAAACCGATCGATTTAACTCAAACATAAACCAAAAAACCGAACCGATATTTTTGATTTCGTTCGATACGGTTCGGTTAATTTACCCACTCCTAATAAAACGGTGGAAGTAGCATAAAAATGGTCACTGAAGTGAAAAGAAAAAGAAAGTTCCCAACCAACAGAATTTTAAAAAATAAATAAATTACTCAAACAAACATTATACATATAAAGAATATAATTGTTAAAAAATCAAAGAAATTGAAAGAAGATTCCTAAGAAATTCATGTTTGTAAGTATTACTATATGGGTTAATGGTTTCTCTGAATTTGTATTCGGCCAATCGTCGAATATGATTTATGCCATACACAAATTCATAATTTTTATTATGTTTGTGTGTTATGCGTAGAGAGTTAGGGATCTAATTTTTCATTTGGAATATGATTTATTATAATTATATTAGGTTTATAATTTTAATAGATGGATGCTAATCTTTTGATTATGAATAAGATAGATCAATTTGTTATTTTTTATTAGGAATAAGATAGCTTAATTTAATATTTAATTAACATTATTAAATCTAATGGCCACCTTAGTTTGATTTGATATGTCGCAAATTGGATGAATCATTGTTGATGAAATTATGATGATAAATTATATAGATTTATATACGTATTTACTTAAGAATAAGATAGATAGGTATTTGATTAAGATTATCATAAATCAATTTGTTAATTTTTATTAGGAATATGATAACTTAATTTAATATTTAATTAAATTAAACTAAATTTATTATTGTTATTTCGAAATTGAGTTGCCTACATGGCATATTGAGAGAGTTTAAAAATGTTTAACTTTTATATGATAACTAAGTTTAATATTTAATTAAATTAAATTAAATTTATTTTTCTTATTTTAAAATTGAAATGCCTACGTGGCGCATTGAAAAAGCTTTAAAATATTTAATTTTACTATGATAATTTCATTTAATATTTAATTAAATTAAAATTATTTTATTTTTCTTATTTCAAAATTGAGTTGCCTACATGGCACATTGAGAGATTCGCACAATGGGCAATAATTTTATGCCTCAAACAAAAACATAGACTTATAATTAAATTATCAACATCAATAGAAAAAATTTATATAAGACATTCCCAATTAACTCATCAAATAAATAAATATTATGTATTAATCAGTAATTTTCCTCCATTATTAAAGCAATCCTAAAAGACCCTTCAAATATTATTTAGTTGCTAAATAAAAAAGTCACGTCATCAAAATTGGCTCTAAAAAATATACCAAATGAGATTTTTCAAATTAGATTATAGTTATCACTCTTCAATATTGAAGAGTAACTTATCTCTCTTCAAATATTATATATAATATTTTTTTTCTATTCACTTTATTATAGAGTTCGTAGTTGATGTTACTAATAACTGTTTATATATTAAAATAATACAATTAAAATGAGTTTCATTCAATTTAATTAAAATATTATAAATCTATTTACATGATCTCTCTTATACTAATATTATATTATATTTATATCACATCATTATAATTACTCATAATTTTTTTTTATATTAAAATCATATAACAAAAGTGAGTCTCTTCAATTTGATTAAAATAATATAATTTTATTTTTATTTGAAGAGTCTTTTACAAGATAACTTATTTTTTCACTTTTCAATTTGCCAAATAGGTAATCAAATAAGTATTTGAATATTGAAGACAAGCAATACACCAAGAGCTATTTGCTTAAGCTGTCTCACTTACATTCAGATGTAGCTTCACATGCTAGCCGCTTTATCGTTCATGTGCTTGGTTTGCTAGCTGATTCAGCCGCTTCAATCCACTCGTCTTATTTTCCAGTTACTTCTTCATATGTTATGCTTCGCCTTAAACTTGAGAAGCTTTTGGCCCGGTGGGTCCATAAAACTCACTAGGATCGATTCATTTCTCTCTGTTATTTCGAAATGAAAGTACACCAGAGTGAATGAGATCACTCCGGAATGAAAAGCATATTGGAGTGAATGAGATCACTCCGGATTGGAAGTATATCGGAGTGAGTGACATCACTCCGGAATGGAAACACACTGGAGTGACTGACATCACTCTGGAATGAAAGCACACTAGAGTGAATGACATCAATGTGGTTTGGAAGCATACCAGAGTGATGATCAATCCATAATGGAAGTTAACCAGAGTGAGTGCCATATTTCAACAATAAAAGCACATCGAAGTGAATGACATCACTCTGTAATGAAAGTACATCAAAGTTACTGAAATTATTCCGGAAAATAAGGTCACCAGAGTAACTGACATCATTTCGGAATGAAAGCACATCTGAGTGATGATCACTCCGGAATAGAAGTACACCAGATGGGCCTGACATCAATTTGGAATGAAGATCATATTGGAATGGAAGTACTTCAGAGGTACTGACATCACTCATGAACGAAAGTACTACAGAGTGATGATCAATCCGAAATGAAAATACATCGGGGTTAATGACATCACTATAGAATAAAAGTACACCAGAGTGACTGACATCACTCTGGAATGAAAATATATCGGAGAGACTGACATCATTCCGGAATGAAAGCACATCATAGTGAATGAGATCACTCCGAAATTATAGCACACCGGAGTGATGAAAGCACACCAAAGTGACTGACATCATTCCGAAATGAAATTGCCCCGGGGTGAATGAGATCACTTCAGAATGAAAACACACCGGGGTGAATGAGATCACTTGGGAATGAAAGCACGCTGAAGTTAATGAGATCACGCCAGAATGAAAACACACTAGAGTGAATGAGATCACTTCGGAATGAAAGCACACTGGAGTTAATGAGATCACGCCAGAATGAAAACACACTAGAGTGAATGAGATCACTACATAATGGAAGTACACCAAAGTGACTACCATCACTCTGAATTAGATGTACACCGGAGTTACTGACACCACTCTGGAATGAAAATATATCGGAGAGACTGACATCATTCCGGAATGAAAGTACATCAAAGTGATTGACATCAGCCCGAAATAAAAGTACACCAGAGTGATTGACATTATTCCAAAATGGATGTACTTCAGAGTGATGATCACTCTTTAAATTTTTGGGATATCATAGTAAAATATGATCCACCCATTTCAATTTGTTTACAATGAATTAAATGTATAAATTATCTTCCCGATTTCTAAAAAAAAAAAGAATTATTTAAAATATTATCAAATTAAACTTTTCTCTTTTTAACTCAATATATCAGACACATTCCTTATATGTATTGCCTTTAATATATATATATATATATATATCTCATGCAAATCTTTCTCCAACATCAAATATTAGGTTTTTGTGTGTCTTTTAGGCCGAGGTTACTTTGACGAATTTGCTGGCTTTTCAGAAAAGGAATTGTAGCTCCCACTTTTTACCCACTGTGGATGCTAGTTTTCGCTTGAGGTCCACAATCGAGAATTTGTAGGTTGGGGGCACTAGCGATCCTGCAAAACAAAGGTAGAGTGAGCGTAAAAGGTTACTGCCCACCGGTGTGGTGGGTGCCGTAGGCACTCCGACACTCAAGTCGGTTAGTGAAGACGAGCTGTAAATAATAGAAGAGCAAGTCTTGATGTTACCTTGACTTCTATTGTCTGCCGTGAGGGCGGTGGCCGATGTTTCAGAGGGTAAGAAGCTTAGAGAGCTCAAGTATGAGAGCTAAGACCCTTGAAGAAAAGACTTACTCCTTTAAAATGGATTGCCTTTTCCTTTTATAAGCCCCTTGAGGTATGCTCATTCATTCTTTTGTTTGTTGGACGCCCTAAAACGGTCAATTTAATGGAAGAGTTATGAGTTCAGGCGTTTCCAGATCTGGTAACTGATAGGTCATTTTGGCCACGTCTCTTATTGGGAATGGGCTTGGGCTTGTGAGATCCCTTGGTCCAATATCAGTTTACGAGTTGGGCTTCTTAAAGGGTTTCGGGTTTCTGACTCTGTGGTTGGTCCGGAGGTGAAATATCAATTTTACCATTGGGCCCAAATTTGGCCCGTACAGTTTGTCACATACTCTCTAAGTCTAGAAGTCATTGACTTGGAGAGTATTTATGTGCATGTCGAATGAAACAAGATGTGGGGTACTTGCTAACTGAACATGACGAATGCTCAAAGCTAATTCATACGACATTGTCGTACGGACTGAGGGAAGTCCCCGATCGACTGAGCCAGATGAAGGTTCATGAGCTATTTTACACGACGTTGTCGTATGGACTAAAGGAAGTTCATGTCTTCAGTTGACTCTTCACGAGTCCTTGGGGGAAGTCCCCGGTCGAGTGAACCAGATGTAGGTTCAAGATCATCCACATACTACGGGTCAAATGACCAGAGGAGTTTTCAATGTCGTCTGGACCGGATGAAGGTCAGGTCTTGAACTTGACTCTACATGAGCCATGATGAATGTTCCTAGTCGACATAAACAGATGAAGGTCAGGATCATCCCCATACTATAAGTTAAAGAACCAGAAGGAGTCTTCAATGCCGTCTGGACCAAGTGAATGCCAGGTCTTGAACTTGACTCTACATGAGACATGAGGAATGTTCCCAGTCGACTGAACCAGATGAAGGTCAGGATCATCCTCATACTACGGGTCAAATGACCAGATGAGTCTTCAATGTTGTCTAGACCATATGAAGGTCAGACAATCTCTATACTACTGGTCAAAAGACCAGATGAGTCTTCATTGTCGTCTAGAACTGATGATGGTCCAAGAGGATCTTCATTCCACTATACCTTATGAAGGTCCATGAGGGTATTCACTCTTCATTCTACAACCTTCACTCTACAAGACCTGACAAAGGTCAATGAGGGTCTTCATTCTTCATTCTTCATTCTACAAGACCTGACAAAGGTCAGTGAGGGTCTTCATTCCTCATTCTACAAGACCGACAAAGGTCAATGAGGGTCTTCATTCATCATTCTACAATCCTCACTCTACAAGACCTGACAAAGGTCAGTGATGGTATTCATTCCTCATTCTACAAGACCTGACAAAAGTCAATGAGGGTCTTCATTCTTCATTCTACAATCCTCACTCTACAAGACCTGAAAAAGGTCAGTGAGGGTCTTCATTCCTCATTATATAAGACCTGACAAAGGTCAATGAGGGTCTTCATTTCTCATTCTACAATCCTCATTCTACAAGACCTGACAAAGGTCAATGAAGGTCTTCATTCTTCATTCTACAATCCTCACTCTACAAGACCTGACAAAGTTCAGTGAGGGTCTTCATTCTTCATTCTACAAGACCTGACAAAGGCCAATGAGGGTCTTCATTCCTCATTCTACAAGACCTGACAAAGGCCAATGAGGGTCTTCATTCCTCATTCTACAAGACCTGACAAAGGTCAATGATGGTCTTCATTTTTCATTCAACAATCCTCACTCTACAAGATCTGACAAAGGTCAGTGAGGGTCTTCATTCCCCATTCTACAAGACCTGGCAAAGGTCAATGATGGTCTTCATTATTCATTCTACAATCCTCACTCTACAAGACCTGACAAAGGTCAGTGAGGGTCTTCATTCCTGACTCTACAAGACCTGACAAAGGTCAGTGAGAGTCTACGGTCGAATGAAGTCTATAGTTGATGGCAATTCATCCATGTAGTATGGAAAAGATGAAAATCATTCCATGTAGGGTCGAATGGAACCTTAGCCAAATACTCAGCCTTCATCCATGTCATGTCGAATGGCACATTTGCCTTAAGTTGTACACGCGTCTGAGATCCACAACAAGTCCCAAGTTACGCATATGTAGATGTCGAATGGGAGGCACATCAAACCTCAAGCTATACACGCATCTGAGATCCACAATAAGTCCCAAGCTACACATATATAGATGTCGAATGAGGTATATGCTTCATTATGAGTCTTCATTTGTGTATGTCGACTGGGATGCCTTAACACCAAATCTCCATACATGCATGTCGATTGGAATAACTTCACACAAAGTCATACATGCATGTCGAGTGGAATGTCTTCAAACCAAATGTAGTGTCGAGTGGGATGTCTTTGCCAAGTCTTCTTACATACATGTCGACTGGAACGTCCTCAAACCAAATCCCCATGTAGTGTTGAGTGGGATGTTCTTGCCAAGTCTTCTTACATTCATGTCGACTGGAACGTCTTCAAACCAAATCCCCATGTAGTGTCGAGTGAGAGGTCATTGCCAAGTCTTCTTACATGCATGTCGACTGGAATGTCTTCACACCAAGTCCTCATTAGAGTATTGTCCATCGGGACATCCTCCTCATGCCAACTCTTCATACACGTAGTGTCGATTGGGACATCCTCCTCATGCCAACTCTTCATACACGTAGTGTCGACTGGGACATCCTCCTCATGCCAAGCCTCCATATACGTAGTGTCGACTGAGATATCCTCTTCATGCCAAGCCTCTATATACGTAGTGTCGTATATGACGTCCATGTCAAGTCTTCATTTATGTATTATCGTCTGAGATATCATTCTCATGGCAAGTCTCCTTACATGTAGTGTCGACTGAGATATCCACCTCAAGCCAGATATATTGCTTCGTCGTATGGGGTGAATGGTAGGAAAATTGGTTAAACTGGAAGGAGGCGTCTTGTTCTTTCATAGTCGAATGAGGAGATGACAATCATTTCATGTAGTATGGAGGAGATGACAATCCTTCTATGTAGTCTGGAAGAGATGACAATCCTTCTATGTAGTCTGGATGAGATGATAATCCTTCATCATCTAAAAGATATGACAATTATTTCATGTAGTATGGAGGATATGACAATCCTAAAGTTTACTTATTGGTCGATTGGGTATGTTGGAGGATTATGAGGGTATTCTCATGTCGACTGGGAGAAACATGTTGATTGGGCCAGGTGTTGGTAAATATAGGTCGATTGGAGCAAATGAGTTTCTCTATAAGTTGGAGTTTTGTGAAAGATAGTTTTTTCTAAAGTAACCAATAAATACTTATTTGGGAAGCTATGATGTCCCCAAGGCGACAATGGGTGGCCTCTGGCCCATTTTTTTGGGGTCTAATTACATAAAGTGATATCTTATTGAGATGTATTACTAACATATCATTTATTATGTCGCTTGGGAGGATTCGAGCTTCTCTCATTGTGATGGCTGATAGAACTTTCTCTTGTTCCTCTTATCTTCATCCCACCTGATCTCGATTTGGGCTCGAGTCATGGCTTGATTCATAGTGTAGCATCAAAATTCAGTGAGCTTTTTGTAGAGTCCACTTTCTGAAAGTAATCCATTTCTGAATGCTTCCACTGTAGTAGGCTGATAGAGATCTAGGATTGTTATCCTCTCTTTATTGAAGCGAGCCACGTAGCTTCACAAGGACTCTCATCTTCGTTGTTGGATGGCATTAAGGTCATCGGTGGTCTTCTCAAGCTTGCAAAAACTTGTAAAATGCTCCACAAATTTATCTACTAGCTGTTGGTAAGACTCGATGGATCTGTATGGAAGATTGATAAACCAAGTGAGGGCAGATTCAACTAATATTTATCTAAATCCTCTGCACATACCAGCTTCACATTGATGAGGAACCAGACCCGTTAATATCATCTTGTATTTGTAATGGACACCATGATCGTCTGGGTCAGTTGATCCATCATACATCTTCATATCTGGAGGACTGAACTTCCTTGGTAGTTCGATGGAAGTGATGGTCTCCAAAAATGAAGTATCTGAGATCGTGTCGGCTCGGCTTTTTCTCACTGGTAGTCTAACACCAGGTAGGCTGGAGAGAATTGCATCTTTGAACTCTTTCATTTCCTTGCGTATGGTGGAGGCAATTTGCCGTGCTTGGTCGGTTGGGGAGATATGTTGACTTCTTTCTTGATTTGGTGGATGGTTGTCTGATGGCGAATTGTCGCTTGCCATATTGTTGAATGCCCCCAAGAGATTGGTGGGGATTGTAGGATAGCTGGGATGGTCCGGAGTATCAGGTTGTTGGGAGGTTGAAGAGATTTGCTCCAATTGCTTCTGGAGGGTTATATTGGAGCTTCGCATGACTTGACTCTCTTATTCTAATACGCGTAATCGTTCTTGGAGTATGGTCAGCTGCGTAGTCATAGGATCTGGTGTCTGCTCACTGCTAGAAGCCATGGTTGGCTGTATTTTAGGAACCGTAGACTGAAAGATCTTTGCCTGCTATGAATCGCTAAGGGCCCACGATGGGCGCCAAATTGTGGATGCTGGTTTTCGCCCGAGGTCCACAATCGAGAATTTATAGGTTGGTGGCACTAGCGATCCTGCAAAACAAAGGTAGAGTGAGCGTGAAAGTTACTGCCCACCGGTGTAGTGGGTGCCGTAGGTACTCCGGTGCTCAAGTCGGTTAGTGAAGACGAGCTGTAAATAATGGAAGAGCAAGTCTTGATGTTACTTTGACTTATGTTGACTGCCGTGAGGGCGGTGGCCGTTGTTTCAGAGGGTAAGAAGCTTAGAGAGCTCAAGTATGAGAGCTAAAACCCATGAAGAAAAGATTTCATTCTTTACTGTGGATTGCCTTTTCCTTTTATAAGCCCCTTGAGGTATGCTCATTCATTCTTTTATCCGTTGGACGCCCTAAAACGATCAATTTAATGGAGGAGTTATGAGTTCAGACGTTTCCTGATCTGGTAACTGATAAGCCATTTTGGCCACGTCTCTTATTGGGAATCAGCTTGGGCTTGTGAGATCCCTTGGTCCAATATCAATTTACGAGTTGAGCTTCTTAAAAGGGTTTCGGGTTTCTGACTCTGTGGTTGGTCCGGAGGTGAAATATCGATTTTACCATTGGGTCCAAATTTGGTCCGTACACCCACTATCATTTTTTTTTTTTGCCTAAGTTTGTCCACCACTTACTTGAGTTACTTCCCTACTTTATGAGTTAAGGTCCAAAAGTGCTCGCTCAATTAAGTTAAGTGCACCTTTTAAAATCACAAAAAAAATAAAAGGAACCCAAATTAGTGCAATAATATAAAAAATATATACATATATGGGTTACAAAATTATAAGAGACTTTACAAAACTAATGTTTAATTAATCGATGCTACACGTGTGTTTAAATTTCTCGAAATAAATTGAGATAATAAAAATGTAGTGAAATCTATGAATACACCCAATCAATATGATTTTCCGACTATTTAGTTCACTTTCAATTAACATTTGATTACTCTTAATTATTGCTTGCTTTACCTTTCTAAACTTTTTTAATCTTTTTTCCACTAATGTTTTATTAAACGCTGCCGTCCAAAGCACCCGCCACCCGCCATCACCTAACCTAAGCCAGTCGGTCGAGAAAGGCGTACTGTGAAAACCTTTTTGACATTTTTAATATCTAAAGTAATTTTAGAAAGGAAACACGTGACAGCAAATAAACAAACTTTTGTCCTAAGCGGGGTATTTGTGGAATTTCGAGTCGCACGTGTGGATGGAGGGCGCATGGTCATTGGATGTTTACGAATTAGTTATGCTACGGTCACAGGACTTTCTTCATTTTTGAAACGTCATTGGCCGGATCAGTGTACACGTGTCTACAAGTTTGACTCATGGTTTCAATCTAATCGCAAAAATATTTGACTAATTTAAGAACGTGTCAACAACAATGGTCCGGTCACAGTCTCTTTCACAGCGAACCTAATTTGAATAAAGTAAACAGTTGGGCCCATTTGTAATGATACTGTTGCCACATAAGACCATAAAAAGCATCATCATCATCATCAATTATTAATTTTTTATTTTATAATACCCTTATTTTTTTTTTCAAATTTTTGGAAGGACATGATATTGTTTTTCTAGTGAAATTAAATGTGGCTTAGACTTTGAGCACAGTTCAGTATTTCACTTTTTGAAATTTAATTTCAACATTAAAAACTTAACAATGTATATATATTAACTCACAACATTTAATGTTTCCTTACATGCTTAGCGCGATGGTAGGAGAGCACGAGTTGGAGTCTTTCTAGATGTATAGATTCTATTTCTCTCAAACAGTAGACTTCTCCTCAAATATTTGAGTGAGAGTAAATATCTTTAATATAAAAAATATAGTTCATTTATAATAGATGTAAAATTTTGAATATGTTAAAAATATATGTATTCAATGTTCCAATAGTGTTATGGTTTTTAGTTTTATTGATTGGGAATTTTTTCCCTGCTTTTTTCAAAATTGTGGTGCACTTTAAAACTCACTTCCATCATACACGATATTTTTTTTTTTGAAATCGTTGGAAACTCCATCGTCAAATCATCATTTTTGAGTTTAAGCGGAATAAGTAAAATTTCCGATTATCCCAAACTTTTACAAGAAACACACTCTCTGAATTCCACCGTCAAACCATCCTTTTCGGATTTAAGCGGAACAAGTAAAATTCCCAATTATCACATACTCTTACAAGAAATACACTCACTGAATTTAAATTCCGTACCTCAAATTAAGATATTGAGTCATACATTATCAAGTATGCCTCTGGATATCATACAAGATACACCCATTACATACAGTCATACATGACATGACAAAAAAAATTGTGATTGTGAAATCCGGAGTCCCCACATTTGTACTTTTCCGCCTCACCAGCAGCACACAACACAACACATCTTCCTCTTTAATTCTCCCCTCACTGTTTCAATTTTTTTTTTTTTTTGTTTGGCCTTTTGGACTCTCACTTTCACTCTCTCTCGATCTTAACGGATTCGATCTCGCTGTTTCACAAAATTAGGTCCGTCTCTTCACTTTTCAAAAAATACGTAGATTTGCTCGCAGATCTGTGCCTCCGCTTCCACTTCTGTTAAATCTCGCGCATACACTTCTCTCTATTCAAATTTTTCATCATCATGTTTTGGAAGCTCACATCTCTCTCCGCTTCCTCTCCTGTAAGTCAAATTCACGCCTGATTTTTCATTTCTTTTATTTTTACATATTTAAGCGGATTAATATTAGCTAATTAGCTGCTTATTTGTTTTCTGCTTTTGACTTTTTTTATGTTAATTAGACGAAAGTGCGGATTTATTAGTTTTCTCTGTTTAATTACACACGTGTTAAAGCGTGTAGAGTTTTTGTTTCTAAAATGACAGTTAATTTAGTTTTTCTCGTTTGTTGGTCCATTTCGTTGTTGTTTTTAGCATGGTTATAATGTTAACTAGGATTTGCTTTGGACTGATTGATGCGTAGTGCAGTAGGTTATTGATAATTGAGATTGATTTAAGTTTGTAGTGGACTGAAAACGTGTGGCTTTGATTTTTTCTGTACCGCTGGCATTTTATACTTGCCTGTTGGCTGCGTAAATAGTGGAAAGAATTTTGAAAATTTTGGCTCGTATGCTTTTTGTTGTTCAATTTTTTTTTTGAAATTATCTGTCAATTGCACTGTTCTATTAGTTTTTTGTTTTTTTTTTCCAATAAGGTTCATGTTTCTAGCCTTTTTGTTTTATTTATTTATTTTTCAATTTCTGTTTCTTTTAGGTGGAATCAGTATTAGACAGAGAAAATTTTACGTTGGAAGAGCTGCTGGATGAGGAAGAGATAATCCAAGAATGCAAAGCATTAAACAGTCGTCTTATCAATTTGTAATTTCTTTTCCATGTCCTTACTGATCTTTTGTCTTGCACAGATATTTTGTTTCTTCGTATGAGTTTCTTTATATATTATACAGTTTAGTTGCTGGAAACTGATTTGCTAATGTGAACTGTAGAAATTTTATTCGAGACAACATAGAAGTAGATCTCGAGGATTAATTATTATGTGTTGTTAAATGCAGTTTACGGGATAGAGAACAAGTGGAAAAATTGTTGCGTTATATAGTTGAAGAAGCTCCAGAGGATGCTGAAAGCAAACGAGCATTCAAGTTTGTTACTCTGACTTGAGGACTACGGAGCACCTTCATATTTGTCTTTTTTCCGTAATTTTACAGGAAAATTCTTTTATGATGTCTAGGTTTCCCTTCTTTGCCTGTGAAATATTCACCTGTGAGATTGATGTCATTCTTAAGACTTTGGTGGAGGAAGAGGAGGTATGATTTCATTTCTTTGTTCTGCATCATTTATTATCTGTGGTTGCAGTAGTTGATGTGCTGGCTCACGACTTGGACTTTATTTGCTTTTTCTTATATTGCAGCTAATGGACTTGCTTTTCGCCTTCTTGGAACCAAACCGTCCTCATAGTGCCCTACTGGCTGGGTATTTCAGCAAGGTATATAGTGCTTAAAATCAGACTTATATAATGTTTCAGGGCCGATTGCTTTGTTTAAGTTTTTTTTTTTTATTTGTCGTTAATGCTTTTTGGTGTCGCATTTTAGGTTGTTGTATGCCTTATGTTGCGAAAAACGGTACCACTTATGGACTATGTTCAAGTAAGTAATTGTATCTGCTGACCTCTATGTTGAAGATGTTGCAAGTTTGTCTATTGTGTGGCTTTTTGCAAGGTTTCTGATGATGGTGGTGGATGAACATTATGTGTTTTGACCTGTTGCTTTGAATTCTGCCTTGATTTTAACTTTGTCCAACTTTAAGTCTAGCTCTAGACTTAATATTTTATTTCCAATATATTCCCAAGCATTAACCATACTCTCACACTGGTCAGACTTCACTACCATGGCTGACCTGTGCTGATCTTCTGTCAACAACATCTCTATGTGGCATAAGCATGCTTGTTAATCGGGCACCTTTTTTTACTTCACTGGCCTTTGCTCTTTGCTTGGTTGTCTGTAGGGGTGTACAAATTTTTGGGTCAACCCGCGACCCGATCCGCGTGGGCTTCAAAAAAACAATAACAATGATTTTTGTGTTAACCCGACTCGATATTTGCGGGTTGGGTCACGGGTTTGATATTAAAACCCGACCCGAACTTATTATATTTTTATTATATTTTAAAGTTTTTACTATTATTTCATTTGCTTATTACTTTTGTTATCTTGAAACTTTATATATATGATAATTTTCGGGACATAAAATAACTGGTATTTATATTTCAAAATAATCAAATCATTAATTTTTTGGCCCGACGACTCGACCCGACCCGTGAACACCCCTAGTTGTATGAAATGTATTGTTTTGAATTTTTTTTTAACTAGAAAGAATAATTAGACAATGGACCTGTGCCATCTCATTTTGGTTTTTCTGGGTTTTGGATATTTAATGGAAAAGAGGTTTAGAAAATTATATTACCTTTTCACGATGCAAATACAATGAGATGTCACTTTTAATACTTTGATGAGCTCTCAATCATCTTTTTCAATAGAGTCTTCTCTGGTTTGGGATTGAGCATAAGTTAACAATAGAAGATTTGCACAGTGCCATTTTTATGTATGCCAAGACTATGCTTGTCAATAGTCTATATTCTTTGTCAAATGTTGCTGATACATTGATATTTATCCCTCATATTTTCCATATAAATATTTGACTTGAGCCTGTTTGATCTTTCACAGGTTCATCCGGATGTTTTCCGTCAACTGGTTGATTTGATAGGGATCACTTCCATCATGGAGGTAGGCAGTTGAGAATTTCATTTTCATTGTAAATTTTGTGTTCAATGGTGGTTTCTCAATTAAAATGTTTCTTTTGTATAATACGTGCAGTCAAGATTTGATCTATGATGACTCTTTTTTGCAGGTCTTGGTCCGGCTCGTAGGCGCCGATGATCACGTGTATCCCAATTTTATGGATGTGATGCAATGGCTGGCTGACAGCAATTTGCTTGAAATGATTGTGGATAAATTATGTCCATTGGTATGTGAAATTAAATTTGCTTTTATTGCCTGACTATTCATTATGTTAATGCTGAAGTAGATAATAGCAGATCTTTTGGAGATTCTTTGACTTGCCTGTCCATACATTCTGTATATTCCCACTTTCTAAAGATTGGTATCTTTGTACATTCTTGAAACCTCATATAAACTCATACCGGCATACCCTCATATATCTTTGCGTTTTTAAGCCAGACTCTGGTGGAGTAAATACTGTTGGTTTATGGAAAAGAAACAATTGGTCGAGGATACCTTGATACAATTGTAAAAAATGATAGTACTTGCGTAAATGTGGTCAGAATTTCTGCAAGTTTTGAAACCAGCTTTGACTTGGCTTTCCTTGTTGTGGCTAACAGGGTTTGGGTGAAGGTTTAATTAGCTCAGTTTGTGGAGCTCCCAATTAGTTACTTTTATCTAGACTCAGTTTTCTTTCTTGACTGTAGCCACGTCTCAGCTTGTATATGAGGTCACTAATGCTTCATAGTTTGTTGGAATGTCTCAGTTTGTGGAGCTCCCAAATAGTTACTTTTATCTGGAATCAGTTTTCTTTCTTGACTGTAGCCGCGTCTCTGCTTGTATATGAGGTCCCTGTTCCAAATTCTAGGTTACGGTCTATCTGAACAAAAATCCCAGGAATGATTTTGCAAGAACAAGATTCCCTATGGAGATTTAAAAAAAATTGAATGATTCATATAATTTCTAATGGTTAGCGTGCAAGATATAAGTTTTCGATGAACTCAAAACTATACTATTATTTATCAAGTTTTGCATATTTTTGGTGAACTAACAAATTTTGATATGGATCAGAGCTCTCCAGAAGTTCATGCTAATGCAGCAGAAACCTTATGTGCCATAACTCGAAATGCCCCATCACCCTTGGCCACTAAACTCTCTAGTCCAAGGTATGCAAGAATTAAATTTCCCACATTATATTGGTTGTGTTTTGTGGTTTTTCATTCATTTAAATCAGTCTATCTCCTTGTCATCTGTGTTTGTGTTTGCAAGTGACCTTGCTATTTTCTGTTATGCAGTTTTGTTGCAAGGATATTTGATCATGCATTGGAAGATTCACATTCAAAATCCGGTCTTGTCCACTCACTTTCTGTGTGTATATCTTTGTTGGATCCAAAAAGATCAGCAATTTCTTCTCTTTTGATGAATTCTTTTCGGAGTCAACATATGTATGAGTCTCCAATTCCTGTAAATCCAGAGACAATTGGTGCAATGCTGCCAAAACTTTGTGAGTTAATTACAAATTTTGGGAATCTGTTGATGTGAAACTTATTATGTTCTCAAATAGTTTTGGTTGATGGTATTGCTGAATGTTTATTTTGTTTAAAAATTACATTCTTGTAATCGATCTTATTTGCATTTACCAATGTCATGCTTTTGGGAGGGAAATTCTACATTTTTCTGGATGTTTTTCAGTTCTTTTGTAGCTTGTTTATGGATATCTACTGTATTGAGGAGCTTCCTTGTATCGTTGTTCCTATCATTGTCAAAGACGCACCTCAGGTTCAGGCTCAGGTTTAGAGCATTCCGCCTCATGAAAAGTCAGACGAGGCAATCTTCATCAGGCGCTCGCCTCCGAGATGCGCCTAGGTGTGCCTCACAAAAATGGGTGAGAAAAACCCTACCCGAATTGACCGACTCAACCCGAAATCAAGTTGTATAACATTGCTTTAATAAACTAAGATAGATTTTAGGGTGGGCTTTAAATTTCGACAAACACATTAATTTGTATTATTATAATTGCTTTTGATATATTTTCAATGAATTTTCTTTGTTTTAGTTTCTCTGTGCGTGTAATGTGCGCGCGCGCGCGTGTGTATATGTATGTATGTATATATATTTTCAATTTGCACCTCACCTTCATTAGGCGCACGCCTAGGCCCTAGGACCCTTTGCTGTATATATGTGTGTGTGTGTGTTTTTGCAATTTGCGCCTCACCTTCATTAGGCGCACGCCTAGGCCCTAGGACCCTTTGCGCTTTTAACAACACCGGTTGTTCCCTGTCCATGGGACCATGGGTGTCATATCCTTAATTTGCTGAAGTTTGTAGTTTGGGTTATGCTTTATTGGAAAAAAAATAATCATTGGTGTTGTATCCAAGGAGCTGGCAGCTGCCTCTATTTCTGAAAAATTGATAACCTTTTCCTTATACCCTTCGGTTGTTTAATTATGTAACAAAATCCAATGAAAACTTTAGGGAAGGACCTGCCATGATATTAAAGATTTTACATATTGTTTTGCAGGCGACTTGCTTACGCTTCTAAATGTTTCATCTGATGAGAAGGTTTTGCCAACGACATATGGAGAATTGAGACCGCCTTTGGGGAAGCATCGACTCAAGGTTGGTTTTTTACATTTACCATGTATGTTGAACCTAATTTTGAGTGAGAAACCAATAGAATTGTATTTTTTGTTGTAAAGCATTGTCAATTTGCAAAAGACTAACAAGAGTGCTCATGCGTTTGTCTGCTGTTGGCAGAACGAGCATATCACAAAGTTGAAAATGTAGTTTGACCTGAAATAACTGTCTCATAATCTCTAAACTTTTTTAACTTCCAAATTCCTTTATTATTTTCAGATTGTGGAGTTCATTGCTGTTTTACTGAGAACAGGCAATGAAGCTGCAGAGAAGGAGTTGGTCAGCTCGGGAACCATTCAAAGAATTCTTGATCTTTTCTTTGAGTAAGCCTTTTTGTTTTGTGTTTTTAAACTTTGATATGGTTGAGTAATTCAAGTTGTATCTAGAATAAACTTGATCTCATACTTGGAGAGATGATGGCTGCTGCTTTGTTCTCTTAGTTTGATGAAAACATACCTGACTGTTATTATTTATAATGTAGGTACCCATACAATAATGTATTGCATCACCATGTGGAGAGTATTATATTTTCTTGTTTGGAAAGCAAGGGTGATACCGTGGTGGATCATCTTCTTCGAGAATGTGATTTGATTGGAAAGATTCTCCAAACTGATAGAAGTCCCTTACTCTCT
>SKCR01003211.1:0-54747 GCA_019454045.1 Zanthoxylum bungeanum
TGTCTAATTTTAAATCCAATCCAATTGAATCCAATTAAACATTAAATCAACATTTCCAATTGATTCCAACTCACCCAATGAATCAAAAATAAAAAATCCAAGACAATTAGGGTTCTTCACATTCTCGGCCAAGCTAAGAATTTTGGGCAAAATTATTCCAAACAACATTTCATCAAATTGATCCAATCAATCCTTAATTCAACATGATTTAGGCATACTCAAACATCCAATTTCATAAAATCATGCTCAAATATATTTTACCCAATTTTAAGCCCTAAATAGGTTTCATGCTTTTAACAACGTTCTGATACCATTTTTGGAGTTCTACGGTCTCGAGGATCGAATAATCAAGCATAAAAACAACGTGTGAATACATCGAGGAAGTTGCGGAATACTCACATCGATCGGTTGAGCGACGCGGTGGACAACAAAAATTTATTTTCTACCCTCTGTCATGCTCGGCAGTCCACTGGTTTTGGGCTCTCCATTTTTGGCTTTGGTCCTCCATGAAAGCTCCAAGCTTTGTGATGAAATCCCAAACTCATGGGTGGGTTTCCCTATCACCTTCGCATGTCTCTTTGAGTGCTAGCTTTTGATGTTTTTGCCACAAAATCATCACACTTTGCTTCCCTTGCTCACGGTTTTTCCCAGAAAAAACAGAACAAAAACAGCCCAAATGGGCGTGAAGAAGAGAGAAGTGAGGAAGAGAGAGTTGTGGTTGGTTGGAGGAAAAGTGTATCTAATACACATTTAATTAATTTTCTAAAATCAATTAAATGATTTACCAACTTTCTTTCCAAAAGTCAAATGGAAATTTCTTGCTTCCAACAACCCACACCAACTATTCACATCACTCAATCAATCAATGCGACAAGTTGTCATATCACTCAAAGTGACTAATGATTTGACGCTTGATGCGACTAGCGATTTGACGCTTGATTTGACTTGCGTGCCGCACTCAAATTCGAAATAAGAATGCGCTCGCAAACAATCCCGGGCTCGGGTTCGCTAATTCCAAATTAATGAATTTTCCGTTGCGACGTAATTAAATGATTATGCCTAGCGAAATCACTATTCACGTCGCTTACGAATTAATTCCAAATTAACTCATTGGCCTGAATTAAAATCTAATTTTAATTCCGCGTCGAAATCCAATTTCCCATAATATATCGAATATATTATTTTATTGATTAATTCCAAATTAATCGTTATCTCTCTTTAAATGATATTTTATCCCAGATAAAATATCTCCGCAATTAATCTCAGATTAATTTTCTCTCTCTTCTAATTAATCCCATATTAATTAAAGTGCGAGTCATACGTCATCGGTGAATCTTTGGGAAGCGACCCATGAGATCCCCGGATATGTTGGCAGTAAATTCGGTTGTCGGACTATCCGAACACATAAGTACTTAGTACTACGTTTGTACCGATTTACAAGATAAGGTTGGCTTCTAGCAAAGCGCCATGCCTACCCAATTCTCTAGAAACATGCTTACATGGATAAGCGATCTATATCAGGCGTAGTATACGTAGTACGATCCAGTATCGGATGATCACATGCAAGGCCTGGGGCTGGTACAGTGTCTGCCCCGTACGAAGCATATATCGGATCACAAGCAACTAGTCTCTTTATTATCGGATAATCATGACCAAGTCATATTATCCCGATGGTTGCAACCCTTTAGAGAACCAGTTCTATATCCCTGCGCGATCATCATCTCCATATGACTGAAGTGATACTTCCCTCTTGACATCACACCCAACACACTACGATTCTCAATATACCCAGAAGAGGCGTACATAGAACCTGTTAAATCCCTGGACGACCACAACCAAAGTATATTGATTTTCGTAAGTATTAGCGGTGCAAGTCTCGGGTTAAGACCAAATACACCTACCCTGATTTCAGACTTCCATAGACACATAGTCATACTACCAATGGAATTCCGAGGGGGTCTATCCAGAGCGAAGCTGTTTCCCATACCATCGGTAAACACAACCTCCTATTACACTTGCATGAGTATCCTATACCCAAATATATGAGAACTATGTCGTCGTGCCCTCAGAACGCGCACAAGTGTAATACTAGTCTTTTACGCATTATCGATGTCCAATCTCGATAATACTCTGACTAGGGATATTTAATGATTTATCCTTCGTGGATTGATACTATCTTATATCTTCTCAATCCAGGAACAAATCACAGGGACCTCATATCATTTATACATCATGGTGATCTAATCACAAATGATAAGAGAGCAATCTCCTTTGTCACATAGTTAATTTGTAAAACAACACCATGATCTGTACAAATAGTGACGCTATGGGTCATAATTGTCCAACACCAGTCTCAACATGTTTACTTTACTGACCAAATAGTGTAAACATTGACCAAGAATTGTCTAAGAATGACAACGTCAGGATACAAATCAATGTCAGTTGCGACGCTTTTGCAACAGTATCATAACTAATAATTCTAAGGTTTGTTACGTCTTTACCATATAAAAAGAGATGTTATATATATAATAGAAACTGTTTATTTTATTCATAATAAAATGTTATATAAGTATTTACAGGGAAATATATAAGAAAATTGGCTCTCTGAACACCAACCCTAAAAAAATTCTCCCACTTTCTCTACTGCCAATATCGATTGTATCTAATACCCATAGACTCCACATGTTTATCAAATAACTTGGAAAGAATGGCCTTGGTAAGCGGGTCTGCTACATTATCTTCACTCGGTACCTTGCACACGACAATGTCCCCTCGTGACACAATCTCTCGAATGATGTGGTACTTTCGTTCCACATGCTTCGACTTCTGATGTCCCATTGGTTCCTTTGCTTGTGCAATGGCTCCAATATTATCGCAGTATAACAGAATCAGATTCTCGATACTTGGGACTACTCCTAATTCTGTGATAAAGTTTCTAACCCATACAGCTTCCTTTGCAGCTTCAAAAGCTGCAATATATTCCGCCTCTGTGGTGGAATCAACTGTTGACCCCTGTTTGGAACTCTTCCAACAAACTTCATCTCCGTTAAGGGTAAACACAAATCCTGGTATAGACTTTCTATCATCAGGATCCGATTGGAAATCAGAATCTGTATACCCATTAACTTGCAATTCATTTCCTCCATATATAATCAACTTATCCTTAGTACATTTAAAATACTTGAGGATATGTTTAATAGCCATCCAATGGTCATTTCCTGGATTGGACTGATACCTGCTTGTCACACTAACAACGAAGCTGATATCATACATAATACATAACATGGCATACATGATGATATCCAAACACGAAGCATAAGGCTGATTAGACATTCTAATATTCTCATATTCTGTTTATGGACACATCTTCTTTGAAAGACGTAAGCCATGTCTGAACGATATATTTGTTATCTTACAGTTACCAAAATTATACCTTTCTAAGATCTTATTTATGTACGTTGATTGGGATAACCCAATAAGCTTCCTTTCTATATCTCTGTAGAGTTTTATGCCTAAGACATAAGAAGCTTCACCCAGGTCTTTCATGGAGAAATTCTTACAGAGGTAAGCTTTGACGCCTTGCATCATCCCGATATTATTCCCAATGATCAGGATGTCGTCAACATAGAGAATTAAAAATACCATTATACTCTCACCAGCCTTCTTATACACACATGACTCTTCCGAATTCTTGAGAAAACCAGACAATTTGATTATCTCATCAAATCGAAGATTCCAACTTCGTTAAACCTGTTTAAGTCCATAAATGGACTTCTTAAGCTTACATACCATTCTCGAGTTCTCGCTGGATGCAAAACCTTCCGGATGTTCCATATAGATTTCTTCATCAAGAAATCCATTCAGAAAAGCCATTTTAATATCCATTTGCCAAATCTCGTAATCATGGTAAGCGGCAAAAGACAACAAAATCATTATAGAATTTAGCATCGCAACTGGTAAAAAAGTTTAATCGTAGTCGACACCAGGTCACTGCGAGTAACCTTTAGCTACCAGTCGGGCCTTAAAGGTTTCAACCTTTCCGTCAGACCCGCGCTTCCTTTTGTAAATCCATTTACAACTGATAGGAACAATTCCATCAGGAAGCGGAACCAAGTTCCAAACATGATTCTCATGCATTGAGTCTAACTCGGATTTCATGGCGTCTTGCCACTTCACGGAGTCGATGTCCAACATCGATTCTCTATAGGTAAAAGGGCCAGTCTCTTCAACTAAGAGTGTTGGGGTTTCGGGCGATGAGTCAGCGGAAGCGCGGTTCGGGCGAAATCGTAATTTAAAACTTTTTCAAATTACCGAATAAATTATTCAATATCTAATATGAATAATTTATTCATATTTCACCTAAACCTATTTATTCAATATCAAATATCAACATACATAAGGTTGAAACTTCGCAAAACATTTACGAAAACCATTTTTCCGTAAAATGACGCAAAACGCGTTTTCGACTGAACCGACCACCAGATACTTATGGGGAATGCCCAAGTCTGCCCCAATAGTGTCAGGGCAATTCATGGGCTGCCCGAACAGTGACGAACTCACTATTTGGACAGCCGTCACCCGATTGACTCAAAAGTCACCCAGTAACGCCGTTTTTGGCCGTTTTTGCTTATTTCAACTCCGAAACACTTTCCAAAAATTATTCCAACTCTCAAAACACATCCATTACATTCATATGACATCAAATTCATCAAAAATTTTCCAGTTTTAACAGATTTGATCAGGAAACCGAAAATTCCAATTTTTATGCTTTAAATCCAAATTTTCAAGATTAATCAAATTAATCAAGATACCAACCAAAGTCACCAAATATGAACAACCCAAGAACAATTATAGGTGCCACAAGATTGGTCATAACACTCTAGAACATCTAATGATCAAATTGGAAACTAATTACAATAATTCCTTCCAATACACTTCACACATGTTTCAATCTCTTCCAATTCATCCACCAAACCACAAAGCCCCAAATTTAATGAAAAAGAAGAAACCCTAGATATCATTATATCATCAAGAAACAAGAAAAATAATTTTCCAAGCTTAGGAATTTTAGAATTACCTTTAATCCTATGTTTTCTTAGCTTTGTTTCTTGATCTTTCCTTTTTTCTCCACTTTGATTCATCAAGAAACATGAAACCCATTTTATTTTAGGGACTCTCGGCAATGGTGGGTTGTTAGAGGAAAAAGAAAATTTTTAACTTTAAAAAATAAGGTGTTGCCGACTTTAAAAGGGGCATTATTGTCCTTTTATAATTTAATCAAATTAAATACTAATTAACTTTATCTAAACCAATCAAATTGGCACACATAAAGTATAATTAAGTAATGCCATATTGTCCAATAATAATTGGACAAATTCCATAACATTTATGGAAAAAGTTTACTAATTAATAATTCAAATATTTAACAATTAAATATCCAAATAATTAATTAATGTAATTATTATTATATATGTATTTTTTATTTACAATAAATAACAAATACATATATTTATGGCATGTGTCAAAATCACATTTGACGAATAATTAATGTGTATCTAATCGTATTATGTATCAAATATAAATAAATAATAATTATTATCGGATAAAATCCTCTAAAGCATGTGTTATCGTTTAACCGATTAAACGATCCGAATTAACTCATTTAATCCGGTGAAGTATTATGAATAATCCGTATTATTCATATCGAGTTGCCCAAGTGCTCAACGAGTACACTTTATATTGTGGGACTCTTTAAGTTTAGGTTTATCCGTCAAGAAATCCAATTTCATGTCCATAATCCACCCACTCATGGATTATGATGACCACAGATAATCTCGCTAAACTATGTAAGTCGAGGTCATTGCATACATATAATCCATCTGTCACAGGCTATCCGTATTATACCTGGGATATAGATGAAAACGTCAAATCAGTTCGGAATAATACAATCGACTTTCAATTTATGATATCTAAATAACACTCGGAACTGATTTTCAAAGTTATACCACGACCATGGATTTACTAGATCGTAAACACGTGCGGATGCCTATGTCCTATACACAAGACTGACGGATCCTCTCTTGATACACACTGGATATCATGAGCATCAGTCCACACCCAATGAACAGGCGAAGGTCTGATCATTAATAGATCGTTGACATGACTGCCATCAAAGTGTGGAGGATAACTCATATATCCCACTGTGGTATCTCAAGTCAAAAGACCACTATGCTCGCTCAACTCGTGAAGATTCCTATTGACGTTGGTGCACCATCTATTAGGAAATATTCAGTGAGTCATTCAATG
Organism: Zanthoxylum bungeanum; assembly: GCA_019454045.1. Lineage (NCBI taxonomy): Eukaryota > Viridiplantae > Streptophyta > Magnoliopsida > Sapindales > Rutaceae > Zanthoxylum > Zanthoxylum bungeanum. The sequence goes on from SKCR01003211.1 coordinate 6,307, forward strand.
TCTTATCAAATAAATACCTACATATCTATACGAGTCTCCCGAGACTCATGGTTCACTGGGATAAACCATCGGACCAAGTCACGATATACGACATGTACTGGTCTCAACGAATTTTACTAACCGATCCGTGTTAGCAAATCTTGACCATAAACTTTATTTGAGGATATACAACTAATAGTACACTTCCCAATGTCAATTACAAACTACATTGTAACTGCGCACTATATTGTAAATCCTAGGGTCTTTGTCTAATATACACGTATCACTGAACCAAATTCAGTTTCGATCTAATCGTAATCAGATATCTAATCGTAATTAGATCGAATAAGTTTATAAAATACAAGGGTGATGCCATTAAATTAGTAATATTATGAAAAATAGAATTGCTCATATTTATGAATCGGACATAAATACGATCTGGATTGGCACTCTGAGCACCAACCCTAACAAAGAGAACATCAAGACTATTTTCTTATATCAAATACAAGCGTTCAGGAGGTCTAGATACCTTTTGTGACCTACGGAGTGTGTGTGCTGAAGGTTCTTCATCTTCTTGAACTTCAGGTTCCTCCGTTGGTTCATTGGTTTCAGGTTGTACTTCATCAAGTTCAACCTCTCTATTATCACCACCTTCAGACAAAAATTCTATCTCTAGAAATTTTGCGAAGCGAGCTACGAACACATTTCGATGCTCGATATCATAAAACATATATCCTTTCGTATTTGAGGGATATCCAACAAACCTAAACTTTTGCCCTCGAGGCAAAAGCTTATTATGCTGAGCCATCCTGACTTATGCATGACAGCCCCAAATCTTAACATAACTAAGATTCGGTTTCCTACCGGTCCATATCTCATACGAAGTCGTAGGAACAACTTTAGAAGGAATCTTATTCAGGAGATGAGAGGCAGTTAAAAGAGAATAACCCCATAAGTAATAGGACAAGTCTGTATAACTCAACATCGATCAGACCATATCTTATAATGTTCGATTTCCCCCCTCTGACACTTCATTGTGTTGTGGAGTACCTGGAGGAGTATATTGAGCGAGAATCTCATTCTTCTTTAAATAATCAGTGAACTCTCCACTCATATATTCACCGTCTCGATCAGATTGAAGGTATTTAATATATTGACCAGTCTGTTTTTCTACTTCTCTTTGAAATTTTCAAAGGTTTCCGATTTATGTTTCATCTAATAAACATAACCATACCGTGACAGATCATCAGTAAATGTGATGAAGTATGAAAACCACTGTGTGCAGTTTGACTCATAGGACCACATACATCAGAATGTACGAGTTCTAATAACTCAGTGGCTTGGTGTCCAACACCCAAAAATGGGGCTTTGGTCATTGATGAGTGGAAAATATATCAATATTTACCGCCCCTTTTACTTAATATTTTGTTTAGTTTCTCGGGTTTGATGAACGTTTTGATGTGTTTTAGTTTATTTTGCAGATAAAATAATATTGGGACTCAATGGAATCATTTAGGATGAAATATGGGTCAAATAAGGGTAAAAATTGGACTTGACATATTAATTTTGGAGATTGGAAACTTGAAAGGGCGTTCTAACGAAGTACAGTTTCGGAAATTCCAATTTTGCGCAATTGTCATATTTTGGGCATAATGTTTTACTCCAATATCGGACTTAGCTGATTCAAGTTCTAGATTAAAGAAGACTCAAAGATATACAACTTTGAAGAACAAAAGAATTTCGAATTCTGAAGATGTCATGACCTAAATTGATGAAACATCCGTAAGTGTGTTATGTATAATTATTAAAGTCATTTTCAAAGCAAAAAAAAAAGTAAAAATAGTCAAACTCCCACCAAACATGATAGCAATTAGTGGAGCAATTAGCGGAGCAATTAATAATGGATTTGGTGGAGCAATTAATAATGGATTTGGTGGAGCAATTAATAATGGATTTGGTGGAGGTAAAATTTTGCCTATAAATACCAAGTCATTTCATTTGTAAATTCATACTCACTTCTCTGTAATTCATTAAGAATAACTAAGAAGATTGTATCTTGTTTGTTTATTCACAGCTTTCAGTAATTAATTTCACTTTCGCACTTTCTTTTCTTTACTTTTCAGTCTTTACTTTCTGCAATTTACTTTTACCCAATGAGGAGGTAACTCCCCCTTGCTGGGGTAAAAGGTAAAGCTTTTATTATTGCTATTTAGATTAATCTCCCTTACTTATAATATAATAACTATTTAAAACCTGACTTAACGAGGATACCGCCATATTGGTCGGTTGGTAATTAATTATAAATTGGTTTTAACCTGACTAAGCATGGATACCGCCTGGTTGGTCGGTTGGTACTTAATTGTTAATTTGACTTAATCAGGATATCGCCTATATGGCTGGTTGGTAATTATCACGCAAAGTTAATATATTATATTAAGGGAGATATCTAAGATAGTAGTAATAAAAGTGGATCCTCTAACCCCAGCATTTTCGTTTATTGTACTTTTACTTTATTTACTTTTCAACAATTTATTTTTCAGCAATTTACTTTTCAGTATTTAATTTCCAGCAATTTACTTTATGTCTTTTATTTTATTTAAGTTTTTACCAGCCCTAATTATGTGTCGTAACTAAGTTAGTTATCTAGGGTTATGATGAAGTCCAATATCATCGGTTTATAAGGGGTTAAATTACGGTTTGGGTAATATAAAGGTTTATTTATCGAGCCTTAGTCTTAATGCATCTTGTTAAATGGCCATTAATAAGATTGATTCGGTAAACTTAAAATGAACTTGGAAAATGGATTTTAGGTTTAAGACCTTAGACTTAATAGCCCACGATCTTCCTTGAGGATAGATAACCCTTTAATAGTTTTCCTTACATGGTAGGAATATACCTGTCGGGTAGGAGTAGCCATAATTGAAACTTAATCTTAATAAATTCAGATAACTTAATTGGCATAGGAATATGATTAATTGGGTTACACTGGGTGTTTATATCTGACCATCGAAATAGGCTTTTACATAATTTCGTGTTCCAGATTAATAAACCAATTTATTACACAACCGTAAGATAACCACTTCATCTTTAAAAATGATATTGGAAGGATTCACAACCATGGATAGTTTTAAAATTGAATTTTCTTAAATCAATTTTTATGAAATTTTATTTACTTGTTTTAAATTTAAAATCACTTTCAAATCAAACAATCAATCCATTAGATACTTGTAAACAATTAACTTCATAAATTAATAGCTTAGGTATTAAGTCCTCGTGGGATCAATACTTTTATCTACTTGAATAATACGTGCGCTTGCGTTATACGTGTGTGATTACGTCGGTCAAGTTTTTGGCGCCGTTTCCGGGGACTTATTTATCTTTCACTATTAGTTTTGAGGTTAGATACCTTTACTTATATCTAATTTTCTTTTTACTTATTGTTTTTGTTTTCACTTGTTTCAGGTTTTCAGACACTACATGAGACGAACCATAAGCTTTGAAATCCGACCGCTTGACCCAGAGATTGAAAGAACCATCAGACAGTTGAGAAGGGAAAGACGAGAAGGCCAAGAAATAATCGTTAACATAGAACCTGAACCTTTGGATGTTGCACCACCAATTCTCATTCGAGACAAAACCCTTCCTGTGGTTGATGGACTCATTTCCTGTATTGTACTTCTTCCCTTACCAGCAAATACATGTGACATCAAAACATGTATTCAGATGATTCAGCAGTCAGTTCAGTTCGGCGGGAATGCAACTGAAGATCCTAATTCCCATATCAGCAACTTCCTAGAAGTTTGCGGTACTTTTAACTACAACCGAGCAGCTGAAGAAGGTATGAGACTGCGAGTTTTTCCATATTCCTTGAAAAAGAGAGCCAAAACTTGGCTACATTCACTACCAGCAGGTTCCATCACAACTTGGAACACTCTAGCCACAAAATTCCTTGCAAAGTACTTTCCACCAACCAGAACTGCAAAGTTGAGGAATGACATCACATCTTTTGTACAACAAGATTTAGAATCTCTCTGCGAAGCTTTGGAAAGATTCAAAGATTTACTCCGGAAATGTCCTCACCATGAGACTGCAAAATGGCTACAAGTCCAAACCTTCTACAATGGACTTTTTGGAATAATGAGAACCACATTTGATGCTGCTGCTGGAGGAGCTTTAATGGAAAATGGAGAAGATCAAACCTGGGACTTAATTGAAGAAATGGCCAACAACAACTCCTTGTGGCCAACAGAAAGGGGCTTGATTCAACGAATTGCTAGAATTTATGAAGTTGAAGCCAACACTGCAGTGAATGCCAACCTGGATCAGATATGCAAATTCTTGGAAACTCTCAATATGCAAGGCAATATTGGATCCACAAGTTCACCATATGGAGGAGCACCAGAACCAAACCTACATAAAGAAATGGTAAATTACGTCAACAATTTCAACAGACATGAGAATAATCCATATTCAACACCTACAACCCATAGTGGAGGAATCATCCCAATTTCGCATGGAGCAACAATTCAGGGCAAATGAACAACCCACCACCTAGATTCTAACGGCAGAACAAAAGACATGAGCATGCAAATGAATCACAAATAACAGAAGTGCTGACCCACTTGAAAAAGATAGAAATAAAACACGACTCTCAAGCAGCTAGATATGATGCTATGTTTCAATCCCAAGCAGCATTAATTCAAAGTCAATCTGCTTCTATTAAAGCACTGGAGAATCAAATTGGACAACTGGCCAATGCTCAGAGTTACAGACCGCCAGAAAATCTTCCTAGCAACACAGAACCAAATCCAAGGAACATGGGGAATGAGCAATGTCATGTCATCATGTTAAAAAGTGGTACTGAAATATACAAAGATGATGGAATCAAGGCAACTGCTGAGGAAATTCTAAAAGAAAGCAGCGAAGTAGTTCCACAAATGGAGGAAAAAGAAGCAAAGGAAAAAGATCAAGAAAGGATCACTCTACCTCCACTCTTTCCACAGCGTCTCCAGAAGAATAAACTAGACAAGCAATTTTCTCGATTCCTAGAGATCTTCAAAAAGCTGCATATCAACATTTCATTTGCAGAAGCGTTGGAATAAATGCCCAACTATGCCAAATTCATGAAAGACATTCTTTCACGAAAGTGGAGATTGGGAGATTACGATACAGTAGTATTATCAGAAGAATGCAGCGCTATCATTCAGAGGAAACTTCCTCCAAAATTGAAAGATCTTGGCAGTTTCACTGTTCCTTGCACCATAGGAGAACATGACTTCGGTAAGGCTTTGTGTGATTTAGGTGCGAGTGTTAATTTGATGCCTTTTTCTATTTTCAGGAAATTACAGATTGGAGAAACAATGCCCACCTCAGTCTCTCTACAACTTGCTGATAGAACGCTCGTATTTTCGAGAGGTGTAGTTGAAGATGTACTGGTCAAAGTTGACAAATTCATTTTCCCAACAGATTTTATTATCCTTGATATGGAGGAAGACGAAGACGTGCCGATCATTCTTGGGAGAGCATTCTTGGCTACAGGACGAACCATTATTGATGTACAAAAAGGAGAACTAACCATGAGGGTACAAGACCAAAAAGTAACATTCAACGTTTTCAAAGCCATGAACTTCCCGAATGACGAGAAAGAGGAATGTTTCAGACTTGATGTGATAAATAGTACCGTCTAGACTTGCGATGCAATGTAAAGTTCTACTGACAAACTTAAAGCATGTCAATTGCCTGTGGAGCCTGAAGATAAAGCGTATTGTGCACTGAAGAAGCCAATTCATGCACTACAAGAAACAGAAGAGAAACAGTTCTACCAGCTCAACGAATTGGAGGAATTTCACGTTCAGCCTTTTGAGAATGCCAGATTGTACAAAGAAAAGGCCAGAAAGAAACATGATGAGAAGTTAGTGCGCATACAACTGGAACCAGGGCATATGGTACTGTTAAACAAATCAAGGGTAAAACTCTTCCCATGGAAGCCAAAATCGCGGTGTTCAGGTCCATTCCTAATCACTAAGGTTTTACCAGATAGAGCTGTTGAGTTATATGATCCCGACTCCAACAAAACATTCAAGGTTAAAAACAAGCGTGTCAAGCACTACTGGGGAGAATCAATTGAGAGACAAAAAGAAAACGTCACACTTTCAGATCCTGCCTAACATTCGGGAAATCATGTCTAGCTAATGACGTTAAACTTAGCGCTAGCTGGGAGGCAACCCATACAATTTGTGTATATAATGTGATTTGGTGTTGATGAGTGATATTAATATCACTATTTCCCACTCATTTATCCTAATATTTTGTATAGTTTCATGAGTTTTGTGAATGTTTTGATGTGTTTTATTTTTTTTTACAGATAAATAAAGTTTGGAGAGCATTGGAAGTAATTTGGAGCCAAAACAGTGAAAAGGGACGAAAAGGGCATTTTTGTAATTTGTCCGCATCGCGACGCGGAAGCTGCCTGCGTCGCGACGCCTAACATGCACCAAGACTTGCTAATGTGCGCTGGGTCCACAAGTCAGAATCTGAGAAGTTTGACTTTGCTAACGTGCGTCGTGCCACATGTCACCATCACATCAAATCTACTAACGTGCGCCGTGCCACATGTCATCATCCTACGGTGCTGACAGTCGCCATCGCCACATGTCACTCCACATCATCGTCCACATCACCAGTTGACCGAGTCAACGTGCCATATCATCGCCACGTCATCATCAGCCAATCACAGCGTGCCACATGTCATAATCCTACGGTGCCGACAATCACTTTCGCCACGTCAGCATAATCATTGAATTCCTAGCCGCCTTGCCACGTGTCACCTTATCTCTTTATCCGAATCACCACGTGTCAGATAAGAATCTGAAGCCGACAAACCAGAAGCCGCCACGTGTCACATCGCGACGCGCAAAGCCTTGCGCATCGCGACGCCCGAAGCCCACTGACGCTTATAAATTCAGCTCGATTTCAGAATTCAAATCATGCATTCCTTGAGTTTTGTAAGGACTTTAAGAATTGCATCTTGTGTGTTTAAGTTTTTGTAATTTAAATTAAGCATTTTTACTTTTAGTATTTTCAATTATGCAATTTTACTTTTTGTAATAAAATTTTATTTTATTTTATTTTTGTTCTTTTATGTTCAGTAGTTAATTTATTGCCGGGGTAAAGGTGAAGCTTTTTACTTTTATAATTTAGATTAATCTCCCTTAATTATAATATATAAATTATTTAAAACCTGACTTAATAAGAAGATACCGCTATATTGATCGGTTGGTAATTATTTATAAATTGGTTTTAACCTGACTTAATGAGGATACCGTCTGGTTGGTCGGTTGGTAATTAATTATTAATTTGACTTAATTAGGATACCGCCTATATGGCTGGTTGGTAATTATCACGCAAATTTATATATTATAATAAGGGAGATTTCTAAATTAGAAATAGTAAAGGTACATTAATCTCACTTCAATTATAATATGGAAATTGTGATTTAATAATATGAATTAAGAGTTGATTCCTCCTTAATGGCTGGTCTTTAGGTGACAGATAATTACCGCCTATATGGCTGGTTTATGGATAAATAATAACACCGCCTTTATGGCTGGTTCAAATTAATTTGATAATACTGGCAATTTCCATATTATAATAATTTGAGATTTCTAAAAGTGGATCCCCTATCCCCAACATTTTATTTTTATTCTAGGGAAGTGATGAAACAAATTATTACTAGGCTTAATAATTGATTTAATTATTATTGGGTAATTCTTTTGTTTGTTTATTGAATCTTAAGCTTAATGCTTCTTGTTGTCTGATCACCAATAAGATTGATGTGGTAAACATAAAATGAACTAGACATAAGGATTTTAGGTTTCAGCCTTAGATTCAATAGCCCACGATTTTCCTTGAGGATAGATAACCCTTTAATATATTTCCTTACATGATAGACATATACCTGTCGGGCGGGGGTAGCCATAATTGGAACTTAATCTTAATGAATCCAGGTAATTTGGTTGACATAGACATATGGTTCAATTGGGTTATACCGGGTATTTGCATCTGACCATCGACAGAGGCTTTTGCATATCTTCGTGTTCCAGGTTAGCAAACTAATTTATTACACATATATAAGAGAATCAATTAATATTTATAATAATATTGTGTGGAGTCACAACTCTAGATCTTTGTATCTTTTGTAATTTTCCTTAGTATTTTCTTTTGTATCTTTAAGTATTTTATTTATCAAATCCACATTCAACCAACAAAAGCATTCATTCTTTTCTCCCTATAATTAGATACTTGTAAATTAATAGTATCAACAATTAATAACAACAGTAGGAATTAATTCCTCATGAGATCGATATTTTTATACTACTTGAACGATACGTGCGCTTGCGTTATACGTGTGTGTTTACGCCGGTCAAGTTTTTGGCGCCGTTGCCGGGGACTTATTTTTCTTGAGTTATTAATTTGAAGCTATCTAATTTACTTGTATCTAATTTTCTTTATTTTAATCTGTAATTTTTATTTCTTTCTTTTGTTTTCAGGTGATTGAAAAATGGAACATTATTGAGAGATTGAAAGATTAGGAGCTTTACTAGAAGAAGATACACCCCAAATCTGGGAGCAACAGTCTGGTTTTCTGAGGCTTGTTGTTCAGCCCAACAATTATCACTGGATGTCAGAATCAAGCAATACTACATTTGCTCATCAGAACAAAATGAGGAGATGTGTGATATGTGATAGTAACCACCCGAGCAATCAATGTATATACTTTTCAGAGTGGCAGAATTTTCGGAATTATTCAAGGTATGAAGAATCATCACATTTTCCATCTTATCCACCATCCATCTACAATCTTCATCAAGAACCAGAACCATCAGAGGAAGATCAGGTGATTGACATGCTCAAAGATTGGCTCGAGGAACGGGAAGCTCAATTTGATGCACAAATTCAGAGTCAAGCGGCGTCTATACAGAGGATGACAGATCAAGTTGGACAATTAACAGATAACCTGAATCACATATCTCACGGAGCAAGTTCAAATACTACTGAAGAAGCCTTCGAATATCCTGAGATTCATCATGACATCATAACAGAGGACGAGCTGAGCAGAATCAGGAACCAGAGGTATCAGTTCAGGAGCCCAAACCAACAGAATCTCGATTTGATTTTTATTATTCTGACTCTGACGAGGATGAAGAAGATGAGCCATTTGTACCAACTTCACCAACGAATGAGGATGAAATTCTGTATCCTCAAAATGAAGATCTTGGAGCATCCATTGCACAAATGTTTGAAGAAGATCTACCTGATCCAGAGGATGAAGACCTAAAATATGACATCTCTTTACATCCTCAGGTTGACACTTATGGAGCATGCATTTCACAGATGACAGCTGAAGAATTGAATATGGAAATTTTAAAATTCATTTGTGAAGAAAATGTGGAGCAAGAAGCAGAGCAAATAGAGGAGCAAATGTCTGAACTTATTAAAGATCCAGAGCATTCAGGCGAAACATCACTGTTTTGGGGAGTACAAATCAAAGATATCACCCAGAAGCTTGACAGAATGGAACTCCCATTCCAAGTCAAGCACCATACAAGACCTTATGATTTTCTTTCTTTCTTTTCAGGAATTACTGGAGCGACAAAGATCAAAAAGGTGGCACGAGCACTAAATGAGACAAAACTCTTTTTACCACCTTACCGTTGGAAGAGACCCTTCAAAAGCAACGCACATGTGAATGTCTTTAATAGGACATCCAAAACGACGCTGAAACCTCATTGACAGATAGATTTCATTCACGTCTGGCTGAAGACGAAAAATTTAGCGCTAGTAGGGAGGCAACCCATGCACTTTGTTGTAATTTCTATTTTTATATTTTGTGTATACATGTTGTAGAGTTTTTAATTTCGTGTGTTATTTTTGTAGGGAAAAGCTCAACCAAAGCATAAGACAGAAGGAATAGTGTTTGGCAAAGTTAGAGATAATTCATTAGCGATGGCTGAGTAAGGAATGGATTCTTGAGACGCATCCTAATGAATTTATACTAAGCAAATGGCGTATTGCGTACACAATTCCGTTACCTTAATTATTGCTTGGATTTTCTTTTCTGTTGTAATTATCTTTATTTTCGTAGACAGGATCCAGACTTTTTGACTTTTCACGATTTCTTTTGTTGTTTAGCTAATATCGTCATTTGGAAGATACTAGTGCTATTATTACTCACTCTTTTCAGGTACTATAAATTCATCCCGTCATTGCACTTTTGAAGGCATCCAGATTTGAGAAAGAAATATATAAAAATGGAAGCCACTTCAAGAAGACGAGTTGAGAACATTTGTGTGTTTTGCGGTACTAGTGTTGGAGTTAAACCATAATACATAGAAGTAGCACATGAATGGGTCGAGTCTTAGCTGCAAGGAATATGCACTTAGTATTTGGCGGAGGCAATCTTGGACTAATGGGGATCGTTTCAAAGGCCGTACAGGAAGGAGGCAGTCACGTTTTGGGAATCATTCCAAAACCCTTGGCAGAGGCAAATCTTATTGAACCATCAAACGGAGAGGAACTGATCGTACCAGGTATGTCTGAACGATTGGTAGAAATGATATAACCGTGCTGATGCTTTTATTGCTTTACCAGGTGGGCTCGGAACGTTTGAAGAGATATTCACAGTCGCATCATGGGCGCACTTGAACATTCATCGAAATCCCATTGGATTACTTAACATTGAACATTTTTTTGATTTTCTGTTTGTATTTCTTGCGGAAGCCAAAAGACATGAGTTCGTCACAAAATCAGTACATGATATTTCCTGACTACAACAAAGGGCGAAGAATTAATTGATCAAATCCTAGCCTTTAAACCAAAAATCGACCCCATTCTTTCCAAGTTGAGCTGGTCAGATAGCGATCGTGGTAACAATCGTAAATTGGACATAGATCTTAATCGGTAATTTTTCCTGTAGAATTTCAGCTAACCAGGTATCATCTTCCAAACTATTCTTCTACTGTTTAAGACATGGGGGACAATTTCTCATTTAGGTTTGGGGGAGGGAATTAGTTAATTAGTATCTTGTTTTTTAGTTTGTGTGTTGTTTTTATTTTTAGTCCTAAATTTTTCGAAAAAAAAATTGAATTTTTTTCAAAAAATTACAAAAATATTTTGCGTTTTTGTGTTTTTATTTTGACTAAAACGGTGAAATTGGTAAGAGATAGCTGAGTAAGGAGTTTTCACTCATGAGACGTATCTCAAACCTATTTCGGAACAAGTTAATTATTGTTTATTTCCTATTGAATTATTTAATTTGTGAATTCTCCATAATACTGACTAAAATGGATCTTCATATGCTCAGTTGGCAGGTATTATCAACATGCATGGTAAGATACGGACATGAGCTATAATTGAAAAGTTTGTAATATTCAGTGCTCTAGTTTAATTGGAGGAAGCATCTCAAAAAGCAATGGAGTAAAAAAAAAAACGTATGAGGTCCGAGTTATTAAGTCTGTAAGGGTGTTTTAACACCTAGTGCCATAAAGCCAACTGGTTTGGGAGTCACTGGCCCAAATCTCGCTACATGGATCAAGGATGTTGCAAAAATATATATATTTGAAGTCTGAGTAATTAAGTCCGTAGGGGTGTCTTAACACCTAGTGCCCTAAAGCCAGCTGGTTTGGGAGCCACCAACCCAAAGCTCGCTATATAGACGGAAGGTATTGTATATAAATAAAAAAATCAAAGAAAAAAATCAGAAAAATCAGAAAAATTAGTTCGTTGCAGCAAAAAGGTGTGAATTCTGATAAAACTTTAGAACAAAAATATTACTCTCTTATCAACTGCATTGTGACTGTTGTGGGCAAAAATGAGTTGTTTAATATTCTGTTGGCTGTGTAAATGGAGAATGGTAAATATAATCGGAGAATTTACTTATTCGGTAAATTAGAAAGAAGAAACAACTACTAACTTGGAGTAGAAGTTTCACATGATTAGTCACTAACTTCTTTATTCTCTTTTCGCTTGTCTTTTCGCTTTTGTGTGCATTAGTTTTTACTACCTTCTTACTTTTGTAAAATGTTTGTGGGTATCATTGCTGTAAACCATCACGAGACTACAACTCATCCACTAGGGACACATAGGGGTTTAAAAGCTTGTTGCATACGCTAAATGCAACCGTGATCCCTACGAAAGTGGCTTAGTTAATTTTATTTTTGTGTTATTTTATTTTGTGTTTTGCTCGAGGACTAGCAAAATGTTAGGTTTGGGGTGTGATGAGTGATATTTATATCACTATTTCCCACTCATTTATCCTAATATTTTGTATAGTTTATTGAGTTTTGTGAACGTTTTGATGTGTTTTATTGTTATTTTACAGATAAATAAAGTTTGGAAAGCATTGGAAGCAATTTGGAGCCAAAACAGTGAAAAATGACGAAAAAGGGCATTTTTGTAATTTATCCGCGTCGTGATGAGTAAACTGCCTGCGTCACAACGCCTAACATGCACCAAGACTTGCTAACGTGCGCCGGGTCCACAAGTCAGAATCTAAGAAGTTTGACTTTGCTAACATGCGTCGTGCCACGTGTCACCATCACATCAATCTACTAACGTGCGCCGTGTCACATGTCATCATCCTACGGTGCCGATAGTCGCCATCGCCACGTATCACTCCACATCATCGTCCACATCACCAGTTGACCAAGTCAACGTGCCACATCATCACCACATCATCATCAGCCAATCACAGCGTGCCACATGTCACAATCCCACGGTGCCGACAATCACTTTCGCCATGTCATCACAATCATTGAATTGCCAGCCGCCTTGCCATGTGTCACATTATCTCTTTATCCGAATCGCCACGTGTCAGATAAGAATCTGAAGCCGACGAACTAGAAGCCGCCACGTGTCACATTGCGACGCGCAAAGCCTTGCGCGTCCCGACGACCGAAGCCCACTGACGCTTATAAATTCAGCTCGATTCAGAATTCAAATCATACATTCCTTGAGTTTTGTAAGGACTTTAAGGATTGCATCTTGTGTGTTTAAGTTTTTGTAATTTAAATTAAGCATTTTTACTTTTAGTATTTTCAATTATGCAATTTTACTTTTTGTAATAAAATTTTATTTTATTTTATTTTTGTTCTTTTATGTTCAGTAGTTAATTTACTGCTGGGGTAAAGGTGAAGCTTTTTACTTTTATAATTTAGATTAATCTCCCTTAATTATAATATATAAATTATTTAAAACCTGACTTAATAAGGATACCGCTATATTGGTCGGTTGGTAATTATTTATAAATTGGTTTTAACCTGACTTAATGAGGATACCGCCTGGTTGGTCGGTTGGTAATTAATTATTAATTTGACTTAATCAGGATACCGCCTATATGGCTGGTTGGTAATTATCACGCAAATTTATATATTATAATAAGGGAGATTTCTAAATTAGAAATAGTAAAGGTAGATTAATCTCACTTCAATTATAATATGGAAATTGTGATTTAATAATATGAATTAAAAGTTGATTCAACCTTAATGGCTGGTTTTAATTATGTAACATAATGTGACACCGCCTATATGGCTAGTCTTTAGGTGACAGATAATTACCGCATATATGGCTGGTTTATGGATAAATAATAACACCGCCTTTATGGTTGGTTCAACTTAATTGGATAATACTAAAAATTTCCATATTTTAATAATTTGAGATTTCTAAAAGTGGATCCCCTATCCCCATCATTTTATTTTTATTCTAGGCTAGTGATAAAACACAATATTACTAGGCTTAATAATTGATTTAATTATTATTGGGTAATTCTTTAGTTTGTTTATTGAATCTTAAGCTTAATGCTTCTTGTTGTCTGATCACCAATAAGATTGATGTGGTAAACTTAAAATGAATTAGACATAGGGATTTTTGGTTTCAGCCTTAGATTCAATAGCCCACGATCTTCCTTGAGGATAAATAACCCTTTAATAGATTTCCTTACAGGATAGACCTATACCTGTCGGGCGGGGTAGCCATAATTGGAACTTAATCTTAATGAATCCAGGTAATTTGGTTGACATAGACATATGGTTCAATTGGGTTATATGGGTATTTGCATCTGACCATCGACAGAGGCTTTTGCATATCTTCGTGTTCCAGGTTAGCAAACTAATTTATTACACATATATAAGAGAATCAATTCATCTTTATAATAATATTGTGTGGAGTCACAACCCTAGATCTTTGAATCTTTTGTTATTTTCATTAGTCTTTTCTTTTGTATCTTTAAGTATTTTATTTATTAAATCCACATTCAACCAACAAAAAAAATCATTCTTTTCTCCCTATAATTAGATACTTGTAAATAAATAGTATCAACAATTAATAACAACAGTAGGAATTAAGTCCTCGTGGGATCGATATTTTTATACTACTTGAACGATACTTGCGCTTGCGTTATACGTGTGTGTTTACGCCGGTCAGGTGTGTTTCATTTTTGTGTGTTTAATTTGTGTAGGTAAAGTCAGATTTCAGGATGGAGGAAGTTCCCACAAATCTTCACAAGCAATTTCCTTCTCTCCCTCAAAAATCTCTGATGAAAGTCTACAAGCTCGCTTGGAACGAATGAGATTACTGATGATTAAAGGTATTCCTACTGACATTCGTTGGATTATTGAAGCACGAGTCCAATTGGAAGGTGAGTCTTCTGACTATTTTATTTCACATCTGTCTGGTTTAGGTAGAAGCACATATGCTAAAAAGAGAAGAGCTAAAAGAATGAGTGTTTGCTATAAATGTGCTTGCATGTTTTATGATACTCGTTTTCGTTCTTTAAGAATGGTGTCTGATAACCTTGAAGATAAGATTAATTTCATTAGGGATGGCTTGAGTAAGGAGTCTTTGGATGACATATTTAAAACTCTTGAGACGCATCCTAGTGGATATGTGTATCATGAAATTCGCATGTTATATACACAATTCCTAAAAAAAAAGACAACGGTTAAGTTTCAGGAATCTGACTAAAAAAGACCATGTTTGCCAATTTATAAGAAAATTGGATGAGAAGCTTGTTCTTGACAAATAGATGTCAATCAAGCCGTCACTTTCTGTAAATATTATTTTCCTTGTCTTTAACTAATAATTGTGATTTGTTTTGTTATTTTCTTTTATTTTCTCCGACAGGATCCAGACCTTTTTGACTATCACGATTTATTTTACTGTTTAATTAATAATTATCATATGGCAGGTAGTAGTGCTATTATTACTCACCCTTTTTCAGGTATTATAAATTCAACTCATCATTGCACTCTTGAAGACATCCAGAATTATGAAAGAAAAATGGAAGCCACTTCAAGAAGACGAGTTGAAAACATTTGTGTGTTTTGTGGTACTAGTGTTGGCACTAAGCCACAATACATAGCGGCAACACATGAATTGGGTCGAGTCTTAGCTGAAAGAAATATTCACTTAGTATATGGCAGAGGTAATCTTGGACTAATGGGGATCATTTCAAAAGTTGTACATGAAGGAGGCAGTCAAGTTCTGGGAATCATCCCAAAACCCTTGGCGGAAGCGAATATGATAGGACCATCAAACGGAGAAGAACTGATCGTGCCAGGTATGTCTGAACGACTGGTTGAAATGATTAATCGTGCTGATGCTTTTATTGCTTTGCCAGGTGGCTTGGGTACGTTGGAGGAAATTTTTACAGTACTATCTTGGGCGAACCTGAACATACACCAGAAACCGCTTGGACTATTCAATGTTGATAGATTTTATGATTTTCTTTGTGTGTTTCTTGATGATGCCCGGAGAAATGGGTTCATGTCAAAACCTGTAAAAGATCTCATTTTTACTGCCAGAACTGCCCCGGATTTAATTGACCAAATCTTAGCCTTTGAACCACAAATTGACCATATCCTTTCCAAGATTAACTGGTCTGATAATGATCGTAAGAAATGAAGGATTAATCTGGATCTTAACCTTTAAATTTCTCTTTTAGATGTAGAAATTCAGCTAACCAGGTACTGTTTCTAAACTTCTCTTCTACTTTTTAAAATATTTGGGACAATGTATCATTTAGGTTTGGGGGAGGGGATTAGTTGACTAGTATCTTGTTTTTATTTTGTTATTTTTAGTCTAAAATTTTTGAAAAAAATCAAATGTTTTTTTACAAAATCAATATATTTTTTTTGTGTGTTTTTAATTTGATTAATCAGGTGAAATTGGTGTAAGAGATAGCCGAGTAAGGAATTTCCACTACTGAGACGTATCTCAACCTATTTCGAAACAAGTTATTTTTTGTTTATTTCCTTTTGAATTATTTAATTTGTGAATTCTCCATAAAACTAACTAAAATGGATCTTCATATGCTCAGTTGACAGATATTATCAATATACATGGTAACATACGGACATAAGATGTAATTGAAAAGTTTGTAATATTCGGTGCTATAGTTTAATTAGAGGAAGCACCTAAAAAAGCGATGGGAAAAAAACATCCTAGATCCGAGTTATTAAGTCTGTAAGGGTGTTTTAACACCTAGTGCCCTAAAACCAACTGGTTTGGGAGTCACTAGCCCAACACTCGTTACATGGATAAAAGATATCGCAAAAAAATATATATTTATATCGGAGATCTGAGTAATTAAGTCCGTAGGGGTGTCTTAACACCTAGTGCCCTAAAGCCAACTGGTTTGGGAGTCACTGACCCAAATCTCGCTACATAGATGGAAGATATTGTATATAAATAAAAAATAGAAAAGAAAAAAATCAAAAAAAAAAATCAGAAAAATATTCCATTGCTAAAAAAGATGTGAATTCCGATAAAACTTTAGGACAAAAATATTACTTTCTTCTCAACTGCACTTGTGATTATTGTGGGAAAAAATGAGTTGATTAATATTTTTTTGGCTGTGTACATGAAGAATGGTAAAAAAATAATCGGAGAATTCACTTATTCGGTAATTTAGAAAGAAATAAAACAACTACTAACTTGGATAAGAAGTTTCACATGTTTAGTCACTAACTTCTTTATTCTATTTTCTCTTGTCTTTTTGCTTTTGTGTGCATTAGTTTTACTATCTTTTTTACTTTTATCAAACGTTTGTGGGTATCGTTGCTGTAAGCCCTCACGAGACTACAACTCATCTACTAGGGACACCTATGGGTTTAAAGGCTTGTTGCATATGCTAAATGCAACCATGATCCCTACGAAAGTGGTTTAGTTTAATTTTAATTATTTCTTGTATTTTATTTTGTTGTTTTGCTTGAGGACTAGCAAAATGTTAGGTTTGGGGGTGTGATGAGTGGAAAATATATCAATATTTATCACCCCTTTTACTTAATATTTTGTTTAGTTTCTCGGGTTTGATGAACGTTTTGATGTGTTTTAGTTTATTTTGAAGAAAAAATAATATTGGGACTCAATGGAATCATTTAGGACGAAAAGTGAGTCAAATAAGGGTAAAAATTGGACTTGACATATTAATTTTGGAGATTGTAAACTTGAAAGGGCGTTCTAACGAAGTACAGTTTCGGAAATTCCAGTTTTGCACAATTGTCGTATTTTGGGCATAACCTTTTACTCCGATATCGGATTGAGCTCATTCAAGTTCCATATTAAATAAGACTCAAAGATCTACAACTTTAAAGAACAAAATAATTTCTAATTCTGAAGATTGCATGACCGAAATTGATGAAATATCCGTAAGTGTGTTATGTATAAATATTAAAGTCATTTTCAAAGCAAATAAATAAATAAATAAATAAAAAATAAAAATAGTCAAACTCCCACCAAACAAGATAGCAATTAGTGGAGCAATTAATAATGGATTTGGTGGAGGTAAAATTTTGCCTATAAATACAAAGCCATTTCATTTGTAAATTCATACTCTATTCTCTGTAATTCATTAAGAATAACTAAAAAGATTGTATCTTATTTGTTTATTTACAGCTTTCAGTAATTAATTTCACTTTCGCACTTTCTTTTCTTTACTTTTCAGTCTTTACTTTCCGTAATTTACTTTAACGCAATGATGAGATAACTCCCCCTTGCTGGGGTAAAAGGTAAAGTTTTTACTATTGCTATTTAGATTAATCTCCCTTAATTATAATATAATAACTATTTAAAACATGACTTAATGAGGATAACATCATATTGGTCGGTTGGTAATTAATTATAAATTAGTTTTAACCTGACTAAGCATGGATACCGCCTGGTTGGTCGGTTGGTAATTAATTATTAATTTGACTTAATTAGGATACCGCCTATATGGCCGGTTGGTAATTATCACGCAAAGTTAATATATTATATTAATGGAGATATCTAAAATAGTAGTAATAAAAGTGGATCCTCTAACCCCATCATTTTCTTTTATTGTACTTTTACTTTATTTGCTTTTCAACAATTTACTTTTCATCAATTTACTTTTCATCTATTTACTTTTTAGCAATTTACTTTTCAGCAATTTACTTTTCAGCCATTTACTTTTCAGTATTTAATTTCTAGCAATTTACTTTATGTCTTTTATTTTATTTAAGTTTTTACCAGCCCTAGTTATGTGTCGTAACTAAGTTAGTTATCTGGGGTTGTGATGAAGTCCAATATCACCGGTTTATAAGGGGTTAAATTAAGGTTTTGGTAATATAAAAGTTTATTTATTGAGCCTTAGTCTTAATGCATCTTGTTAACTGGCCATTAATAAGATTGATTCGGTAAACTTAAAATGAACTTGGAAAAAAAGATTTTAGGTTTAAGACCTTAGACTTAATAGCCCACGATCTTCCTTGAGGATAGATAACCCTTTAGTAGATTTCCTTACAGGATATGAATATACCTGTCGGGCGGGGGTAGCCATAATTTGAACTTAATCTTAATAAATTCAGATAACTTAATTGACATAGAAATATGATTAATTGGGTTACACTGGGTGTTTGTATCTGAACATCGGAAGAGGCTTTTACATAATTTCGTGTTCCAGGTTGATAAACCAATATATTACACAACCGTAAGATAACCACTTCATCTTTAAAAATGATATTGGAAGGATTCACAACCCTGGATAGTTTTAAAATTGAATTTTCCTAAATCAATTTTTGTGAAATTTTATTTACTTGTTTTAAATTTAAAATCACTTTTAAATCAAACAATCAATCCATTAGATACTTGTAAATATTTAACTTCATAAATTAATAGCTTAGGTATTAAGTCCTCGTGTGATCGATACTTTTATACTACTTGAATGATACGTGCGCTTGCGTTATACGTGTGTGATTACGTCGGTCAGTCATTTTACCCCGAATGCAAGATTCACAAGTGAGATAAGGTTCAATGGTGAGATAATGTATCAAACCATTCCTAACCAACTAGGTTAGGAGTTTCACGCCTATATGACCCAACCTCATGTGCCATAGTTCCGTATTATTTATATCAGATTATTACGTTTATTAATTCCAGTATTAAAGATATCTTGTGAGGTTCGCAATATGTAATGACAATGCTCATTTGGACAACAAATGATCTGAATATTATTTCTATCATATAAATACAAAGAACGATTCTTAATATTTATATTATATCATTCAGTATCTTATATAAAAAGTGACATAATATTCGCCACACATCCTGACACAAAATATCAGTCATTCAACAAAAGTCTCCCACTGAGTAATGGAATCTCGCATATGCCCACTACAACCACATCCAGAGAGTCACTACTCCCGAATTGCAAATGTTAATGAGACAAGCAGAATCTAAAATCCATTAGATGTTATAGCTTCAAAAGCCAACAGGATATCAATAATAGGAAAATAAAAGTATCTGATGTCGATGCTCTTTCCCTCATTATATGTGTGAGGTAGTCTGGACAGTTTCTTTTCCAGAGCCCGAATTTCTGATAGTGGTGGCACTTATCTTCAGAAGCTCTCTTTGGCTTCGCTACCCTACCCTGCGGAGGAATACTGAAACCTTTCTTCTTCTTTCCCTTTATCTTCTTCCCCTTCGACTAGGATTAAGAAGTAACGGAAAGTGAAGTGGGTTTCGGAGGGCGAGTCGGAACTCCCTTCTTTAAATCTTCCTCCGGTTTGAGAAGCATCCTATGTAACTCACGATAAGAGCAGTGAATCTCATTCATATTGAAGTACATGACAAACTGGTGATATGACGCCGGGAGCGAACAGAGTATGACACTCCCTTCTAGAGTATCATTGAGAGGGAGATCACTGCGCCTTAATTGCTCGATCAAATTGATCAAATGAATCACATGTGTGCTCACATCCCGCCCCTCATTAAGTTTAGAATGGAACAGTTCTATTGCAACTCTATGAACTATAACATGTTCCTAGTTCATGAATGATTGACAAAGTTGTGTCATCATGCTATATGCATCGTGCATCTCAAAGTATTGCCTCTTCAGTTCAGAAGAAAGAGAACTGAGAATGAATTATTTAACCCTTAAATCATCATCTTTCCATTTACGGACAGTCTCAATCTCTTCAGGCGATGTATCCTATGATATAGCAAATGGTAATGGACCTTCCAAAATATATCCCAGCTTTTCGGATCTGAGGACAATCCTCAAATCCATATCCCAGTCTGCAAAGTTCTCAATGTCCTTAAGCTTATTCGTATCAAGCATACGAGCAAAATGATCGGTCGAAGGTGCCGCCATTGCAAATCTATCAAATAGACAACGAATCAATGGTTAGCAAACAAAATAATTTCATATTATATCAAAAGCATAAATTGATCATGGATTTTTAATATAAAAAATGCTCCTCCCACTATTTCATGCAAAATTGTAATCCCCAGACATAATACAAAACATGCGATAATCAAATCATAACATAATAGTGAAAGGTGGACCCCATGAATATATTTCAGCTCACAGCTTTGGCACGTTCTCGCCTACGTATATTCATTAGGTAGACAACTCATTGTCGATCACTCACTAATGACTCCTGGGTTTTCGGTCCTGTCGTTTCTCGTTGTGACATCTTTGGCACGTTGACAATGAGGCGTACCAAGGTCAAACTTTTCAATGATAAATTCAAGATACTTGCTGACTGGTGCGTAATCACACGCGTATAATGCAAGCGCACGTATCGTTCAAGTAGTATAAAAAATATCGATCCCACGAGGACT
Source organism: Zanthoxylum bungeanum (assembly GCA_019454045.1). Lineage (NCBI taxonomy): Eukaryota > Viridiplantae > Streptophyta > Magnoliopsida > Sapindales > Rutaceae > Zanthoxylum > Zanthoxylum bungeanum. The sequence continues at coordinate 27,424 of SKCR01003211.1, forward strand.
TAATACCTAATCTATTAATTTTATGAGGTCAAATGATTACTAATATCTAACAAGTTGATTGATTGATTTGAAATGGTAATGATTTTAAATTTAAAAAAAGTAAATAAAATTGCATGAAAGTAGGTTTAAGAAAATTCTATATTAGGAAACTATCTAGGGTTGTGAATCTTTCTAATATCTTTTAAAAGATGAAGTGGTTATTCATGTTTGTGCAATAAATCGGTTTACTAACCTGGAACACTAAATTATGGGAAAGCCTCTGTCGATGGTCAGACGCAAATACCCAGTATAACCCAATTGAACCATATGTCTATGTCAACCAAATTACCTGGATTCATTAAGTTTAAGTTCTAATTATGGCTACCCCGGCCGATTGGTATATGTCTATCCTGTAAGGAAATCTATTAAAGGGTTATCTATCCTCAATGAAGATCGTGGGCTATTAAGTCTAAGGCTGAAACCTAAAATTCCTTTGTCAAGTTTATTTTAGATTTATCAGATCAATCTTATTAGTGGCCATTTAACAAGATGCATTAAGCTTAAGACTTAATAAGTAAACCTTTAAATTACCCAAACAATAAAATAACCCCTTATAAACCGGTGATATTAGAAGTCAACACAACCCCAGATAACTAACTTAGTTACGACACATAACTAGGGCTAGTAAGAAATTAAAAGTAAAAGACAAAGTAAAAATGCTGAAAAGTAATTGCGGTAAAGTAAAAGCTGAAAAGTAAATTACAATAAAATAAAATGCTAAGGTAAAATAATCAACTTTTACTACTACTAATTTAGATATCTCCCTTAATATAATATATTAACTTGTGATGATTTTACCAACCAGCCATATAGGCGGTAACCTGATTAAGTCAAATTAAGTCCGACCAGCCATAAAGGCTGTAACAAAATTTGTCCATGAACCTGCCATATAGGCGGTAAGAAAGTTTAATTACCAACCGACCAATCTGGCGGTATCCTTGCTTAGTCAGATTAAAACCAGTTTATAAATGATTACCAACCGACCAATATAGAGGTATCCTCTTTAAGTCAAATTTTAAATAGTGAATATATTATATTTAAGGGAGATTAATCTAAATAGCAATAGTAAAAGAATTATCCTTTCACCCTAGCAGGGGAAGTTACCTCCTCATGTTGAATAGTAAAAACTGTAAAAGTAAAAAAAATAAATTACTATTATTACAGAACGTAATTAAAATTAATTACAAAACTAAAATTTAAAAGAAACTAGATAGAAAACTCCGTATTTACATCAGAGAATTCAGAGAGGAAGGTACATCTGAAATAAAAAAACTAAGCTGAATTTATAGGCGTCGATAGGCCTCCGGCGTCGCGACGCTATAGCCTTTGGCGTCGCGACGCCCGTGATTTACGGCGTGGCATGCTGAGAGCTCGACACGTGGCGATTCTGGATAAGGTGATACGTGGCAAGGCGGCTGGCACTCAATGATTATGCTGACATGGCGACACGTGGCGAAAGGGATTGTCGGCACTGTAGGATTGCGACACGTGGCACGCTGTGATTGGTTGATGATGACGTGGCACTTTGACTCGGTCAACTAGTGATGTGGATGATGACATGGCGGTGACATGGAGTGACACGTGGGGACACGTGGCGATGGCGACTGTCGGCACCATAGGATGATGACACGTGGCACGATGCACGTTAGCAGATCGGCTATGATGGTGACACGTGGCACATAGCACGTTAGCAAAGTCAAACTTCTCAGATTCTGACATGCGGACCCGGCGCACATTAGCACGGTGAGGCGCACGTTAGGCGTCGCGACGCCAAAGGCTTGCGCGGTGCGATGCTGAAAATTACCAAAATGCCCTTTTGTCCAATTTTCATTGTTTTAGCTCCAAATCACCTCAAGAATGTCCTGAAACTTTATTTATCTACAAAATAACACAAAACACATCAAAATATTCACAAAACTCAAGAAACTATACAAAACATTAGGTTAAATGAGTGGGAAATAGTGACAGATTTACCACTCATCACTTGCGTAACCCTGACAGCTTTGGCAAGTTCAGGATTCCACTTTCTCTTGAATTCACCTAATATCAAAATATATCCGGTACATATAAATTCCTACCGGCCATATCCTCACAGCTTTGACATGTTCTTGGATTAGTCGTAGATTATTATCCATAAGCGGTATTGACAAGACGGACCAAGTAATATCCATCAAATACATATTCAATATAAACTTTATTTCAAATAGGGATTTTTCCGTAAAAAATGCTTTTACTTTATTTAATCAAATTAAATAACACATGCATGCATAAAGTAATGATTAAATTAAACATTGAATTTAAAGGTATAATCATATCGAGTGTTCAAAATCAGACTCTCTCATACCATTTTTTGGGGTTTTTAGGGGCAAATACAGGTAAACGCAGCGGAACGCGGAAAATCAAAATTTTCCGATTCCAATAATTTTTCTTGTTCAATTAAAATAAACATATTTATTCTAATTACTCAATACTCAAAAACTGAATTTTTTTACTCAAAAATCAAATTCTTGCTTAATTACCGAATGACCCCTCAAAGTTTGTATTTTGTTCATTTTGGTCCTCAAATTGTCAATATAATTTTAAGTGATTCTAAATCAATCCAAAAATGATTTATACATGTCCAATACATCAAAATACAAATTATAACAAAAATCCCACAAAATGACAAAATTTCCTAGAGCCCCCTTTAGGATTTCATTTTGTGCATTTTAGTCCAATCTTGTTCAAAACAAGTCAAGATCAAATCCAATCAATCCCAAATTTAATACACATCATATATACATCATTACACATTACATACATGAAAATTCCCAAATTTGGAAAGGGTTAAGAACCCTAATTTTATAATTCTTCATTTGAATATATTACACCAAATTAAATAAATTCAACACTTTAATTCAATCTTCACAATACCAAACAAGTATCATCACTTTGAAACAACACAAGAACAATTCTAGGTCATCAATGAGTGGCCTAAAAACTCTAGAATGGCAACTTGATTATCAAATAATCAAAAGTGAGCTTAATAACCAATTATAAGCTTACTTTGTTTAACAAACATGCAAACATCTTTCATCAAACTCTCAACACACTTATTACAAATCAAGAGAGTAGAAAAAACTTCCAAGCAACACATGTTGTAGCTTAGAACAATAGAAACAACTTTTTAGTTTAAGAAAAGTTAGAAAAACTTACATAAATGGAAGATTTTTCACTTTTGTTCTCAACACTTAAACTTTTTCTCTCAAATATTTTTGTAATATTTGGAAGCTTAACCTAATGAAAAAAATGAAACAAAATAATTTATACTCCCCCAACCACTTGGCCGAATTTTGGGAATAAAATAAATATCTTGATATTTTTTTGTTTCAATTTAATAAACTTAGTTTACTTGTTGTATTGATCATTACAACATTTAATGAATTACAACAAGTCAAACCAATCAAATAAAGCCATTTCCTAATGTAATTGTAGGCATTGCATTTTGCATGTGAACCCGATGATGAGTCTCATTTGGAGGCACTACCTTTTAAGTCACGGAAGCCGCGAGAAACGGACGTCGGAAGGGAAAAGATGGAAATCAGTACTTTGTCGAATTTTACTCGTTTGTTTAGCTTCGGGCTCGCTGGTGGACCTCCGTTTAGAGCACCTTTGGCCCAAAAAACCCAGAACCATTTAACCTTGGCCCAACCCACTAACCAAGCCCACACCACCACCAGGCCCACACGCCCATATCACCTTAAAATACACCCAATTAAATCAAATATTAATTAAATTAAATGTTAACTAAATAAAATATTAATTAAATTAAATAAAACATTAATTAAGTCATTTACCAAATTAAATAAAATATAAAATAAAGTCATGCCTAATTTAGATAAGTCAAATATATTAACTTCCTAACTAAACAAAATCATATTACTAAATTAAAGAAATTGCATGCCTAATTAAAATCAATCAACAAATATTATGCCTAATTAAAATAAATCATAACCAATTAAAAATATTGACTTCCTAATCTAACAAATTGTATTCCTAAACCAAGCCAATCAAATATTCAACCTTCCTAATCTAAACCAATCTTGTCTCCATCAAATCCCTTGCTTTCCTTGTCCAACACCAAATCATATCTCTCTTTAATACCAAATATCCCTTCCTTGTGAGATAAGGAGAAGCCCTAGCCCTTGCCTATATAAACAACCCAAAACCAAAGCTACTCCTCTCTCTTAAATCCCCACGGCAACAAACACAAAAACCATGAAACCCTAAACAACCTCATGCAAACCCTTCACGCCTGCCCCCACTTTAACGCACCACTAACCCTTCACGCCCTCCTCACTCAAACACAGATAAGCCACATTCATTAGCCCCATTTAAACACATAGCATCACTCCACACATGCCCCCTTTACGCAAGCAAACTCCCCACTCAACAAGCCATCTGCCTCTTCACGGCAAAGTCCACGCATAACAAGCCCTGCACCGTCCATTGACATTGCCTCACGCACAAACCATCCTACACAAGTAATTCATTCACGCCTCAGACCATCACGTAGTCAGCCTTCATAAGCCACGCAAAACAGCCCTCAACCTGCTTCCAGACCATCACACATCACTACCCTCTGCCTTCACGCATCATTACCATCCACAGACCATCTCATCACTCATCTCCCACCTCGCCCAGTAGCCACACAGTCTTACGTAACTCTCAGCAAAACACAAAGCCAACTAGCCACGACTTCAACCAAAACGCTAAATAAAACAGCCCCTTATTGACCAATAAATATGCAATCAACGTGAGCAGCAAACATAACCCTTAATCTCAAAAACGACCACCCACTTCACGCCAAGCTACCTTGTACTCACACACATCCACACACAGCGCCTGCCCTCTCAACACGTCCTCAGCCGCTCCATCACGCACTGACCATAACAATATAAACCAAAGCCTCTGCCTCACTAGCCGCCATTAGTCTTCATCCAGCACACCCCCTACACAGCCTTATTCACGCATTTGCACTGCCCTATCCAAACAGTTCAATTCACGCCCCATTCAACGCCACAAACTGCCCTTAACCAACCAATAAGTCAGCGCACGAAACCCTCTATAAAAAAAGTCCAGAAAAATGCCTAGTAAAACAGTCCAGAAACCGCCCAAAATAGTCCCCGAAACACCAAAACAGTAACCTAATACAACCAAAACAGTGACCAGAAAACCACGAGGAAACAGCAGCAAAACGAAGTGAAAACAATGACCAAAACAGCAAAAACAGCGAGCTAAGACGTTAATCCAGTAAACCGGAAGAGTTGCGGAGTGATAGCCCTTCCGACGGCCGTGAAACGCGAGTCCGAAAGTCGACATAAAAGGTTAGACCTGAGGGTACTTTTCCTATTATTTCCATATATCTCTTTTTAATTGTTTTATTCATTTTTATCGCATGAGAGTCGTTTATTGATGCATGATTGTGGCCCTTGAATAGATAGTAAATGCATGTATTGTGGAATAATGCATGTTGTGGCCATTGAGTAGATATATGCGTATATTGTAAAATGATGTATGTTGTGGCCCTTGAATAAAATGAGAAATGTGTCGCCTCTCATGGTATATACGATGGAACCCGGACATAAATTTCATAGGCGATTCCGAATGGACGGTAGTATGATCTGTACTCGGGATACAACTCCACGTACCACTTGAGTAAACGGCGCATATTTTGTTTTGTGTTGCTTTGATTTGTTTGTTATTCGTTATTTGAATTCCTACATTTATTTATTTGATGTGTTCATGAGATGGTATTCAAGCATGATTTAGCCCATTTAGCTGTTCATTTTCAAGCATGATTAGCCATTTATTTTGCGTTACGTTTAGGTTGTTCTTGTTTTTTCGCATTATATGATCGAAGTATGTTCATGAGATTGCCATGTGATATTGCATGTTAGCTGTTATGATGATTACTTTCATGCATGTGAACTTAAGTAGAATTATCCTTGGAAATATGTTGCTTAGGCTTGCTTGAATTATTCCATAAATCATTTTATTACAAGTGACATAAGTAAGGGACCATTCTGAACCCAACGGTTTGAGGTCTTGCTTGCGAGGGGTGAGTGCGGCCTTAAATCTCATTTTCCCGGTTCACACCGGTGGCGACTCCATTATTATCCGGTTTAGTCCCCCGCGGGCTACTCCGTACTCCCAACCGGGTCGCGAGCCTGGGACAGCATGCGTCACCCAGTTCCTGTTCCCACAGTCTGGCGACTCCACTGGGGATAGAGAATCGGCCCCGAAATAATGTCTTGTAATATTATGATTTGTGCTTTAATTAACTGTGTCTACTGTGAGTTAAAAATGGTTTAATCAAGGCATTTTGAGGCTAGGTAATGGTTTGATGTCTTCCTTCACTCACTACCTTTCTAGAAGGAAAAGCTGTGAAGGCACCTAGATAGCCATCTACTCGTAGCCTATTGTGATGGACTAATTTGGAGGACTCGTTGTTTATTCCTGACACCAAGCGATAAGAGCCTAAAAGGCTTGGGTATTTAAGTGAGCCTCGCTCCACCATCCCTCTGGGGAATCTACAACGGGAAGTCCATTTGACAGTCAGTCACACACCATAGCTCGTTGGCACGTACCTTAGTGTATAAAAAGGGGTGCGCTCACTTGGTCGCTCGAACCCTTGAGTGGGGAGACCTAGTTGTGGGCCATCCTTCGCCGGTGAGAGCCTTTGTCTACACTCTTGCAAACCCACACGTAGACCGGGGTTGTATGACCTATAGCAACTATTTCCTTGTGTTTGTGGGCCATCCTCATTTGGATGCAGTTGGACTTCTTGTTGGAAATGCGAACTTGTTGGGCCATTTAAACTGGGACGAGTTCGTATCCTATGACAATTGGGCCAAAAGCTTCTGAAATGTCGATGGGCCGCTCTGTAGAAATTATTTCTTTATGACTGGATTATCTATTATATGCTTGTGTTTGGGAACATTGTCATTTGGATCCATTCAGACCTTTTTTCATGAGGTATGGGCTTGTTGGGCCATTTAAACTGGGACAAGAACGTATCTTATGATGATTGGGCCAAATGCTTCTAAAACGCCAATGGGCCATTATATGTTTGTGTTTAGGAACATTATCATTTGGATACGGTTGGACTTCTTGCCATGAGATGTGAACTTGTTGGGCCATTTAAACTGGAACGAGTTCACTCCTATGACAGTTAGCCCAAAAGCTTCTAAAATGATGGTGGGCCGATTTGTGTGAAAATATTAATGAGTTGATATATTTCTTGCATCACATGCACCTCATGCATACATGCACCATGTTAACCCCCTTTTGTCTTGAAGGCCATCATAGATACCCGTTGGGTTAGGGAAGAGGGCAGACTTGTCAAAAGACCAAGCAGTCACCAAGGGAATTGGCAGAAGACCTAACCCAACGGGATATGAAATTCATCCATGCATACATGCATACATGTAACGCACTTGCATTCTTTTTGCGTTTTGTTTTCTTTGTTTCACAGGTTTCAAAGGAGAAAAAAAAAGTGGCAAAGAACAAGCTAATCAGAAACGGTAAAAAGCACAGTATCGGATTTGGGTAATAATCCCAGGGTTGAGGCCCATTTGAGTTTGAGTTTTGGGTATGGCACTCTGGGGGCGAGGCCCACATCAGTTTCAGTATCAGTTTGGGGCGAGGCCCACATCAGTATCAGTCTGGGGGCGAGGCCCATATCAGTATCAGTCTGGGGGCGAGGCCCATATCAGTATCAGTTGGGGGCGAGGCCCACATCAGTATCAACTGGGGGCGAGGCCCATATCAGTATCAGTTTGGGGCGAGGCCCATATCAGTCTCGGTCTGGGGGCGAGGCCCATGTCAGCATCAGTTTAGGGATGAGTCCCAGGGCCGAGGCCCACATCAGTATCAGTTTAGGGATGAGTCTCAGGGCCGAGGCCTACATCAGTAACAGTTTTGGGGATGAGTCCCAGGGCTGAGGCCCATATCAGTATCGGTCTAGGGGAGATGCCCATGTTAGCATCAGTTTGGGGATGAGTCCCAGGGCCGAGGCCCACATCAGTATCAGCTTAGGGCCAAGACCCACATCAGTTTTAGTTTTGGGGATGAGTCCCAGGGCCTAGGCCCACATCAGGTACAATTCGGGAACAAAACCCACAGCCAGCTCAGATCGGGGATAAAACCCACATCCAACACAGTTCGGGAATAAAGCCCACAGTCAGCTCAGATTAAGGAATAAAGCCCATAGTCTACTCAGATCAGGGAAGAAAGCCCACATTCAGTACAATTCGGGAACAAAGCCCACAGCCAGCTCAGATCGGGGATAAAGCCCACATTCAGTATAATTCGGGAACAAAGCCCACAGTCAGCTCAGATCAGGGAATAAAGCCCACAATCAAATCAGTCCGGGAATAAAGCCCACAACCAATTCAGTTCGAGAATAAAGCCCACAATCAAATCAGTTCGGGAATAAAGCCCACAATCAATTCAGTCAAGAAACAAAGACCACTTTCTACACAATTCGGGAATAAAGCCCAATCTCTACACAGCTCAGGAATAAAGCCCACAGTCAACACAGTTCGGGAACAAAGCCCACATTCAGTTCAGTCAGGGAATAAAGCCCAATCTCTACACAGCTCGAGAATAAAGCCCACAGTCAACACAGATCGGGAACAAAACTCAGGGAACAAAGCCCACATTCAGTTTAGTCCAGGAACAAAGCTATCTCTCAGTACGGTTCGGGAATACAGCCCATGAGAATAAAGCTCTCTCTCAGCACAGTTCGGGAATACAGCCCAGAGGAATAAAACTCTCTCTCAGCACAGTTCAGGAATACAGCCCAGGAGAATAAAGCTCTCTCTCAGTACAGTTCGGGAATACAGCCTAGGGGAATAAAACTCTATCTTTACACGGTTCAGGAGCAAAGCCTAGAGGAATAAAGCCCACTTGAAAAAAAGTTCGGGAATAAGGCCCAGGGGAATAAATCCCTATCTTAACACAGTTCGGGAATACAGCCCATGGGAATAAAGCTTTATCTTAACATAGTTCGGGAACAATGCCCAAGGGAATAAAGCCCACTTTCAAAGCAGTTCGGGAACAAAGCCTAGAGGAATAAAGCCCGCTTGCAAAACAGCTCGGGAATAAAGCCCAGGAGAAGAAAGCTCTCTCTCAACGCAGTTCGGGAATAAAGCCCAAAGGTCAAAGCATCTCAGGATAACAAGTTAAGCAACAGTTGGCGAGCCAGGTAAGTAGAAATACATTGCATAACTTTGATAGGATTGTTCAAAGTCACACACTGCACAAGTCCCATCAAAGTGGGGGCGACTGTAGGCATTGCATTTTTGCATGTGAAACCCGATGATGAGTCTCATTTGGAGGCACTACCTTTTAAGTCACGGAAGCCGTGGGAAACGGACGTCGGAAGGGAAAAGATGGAAATCAATACTTTGTCGAATTTTACTCACTTGTATAGCTTCGGGCTCGCTGGTGGACCTCCGTTTAGAGCACCTTTGGCCCAAAAAACCCAGAACCATTTAACCTTGGCCCAAACCCACTAACCAAGTCCACACCACCACCAGGCCCACACGCCCATATCACCTTAAAATACACCCAAATTAAATCAAATATTAATTAAATTAAATATTAACTAAATAAAATATTAATTAAATTAAATAAAACATTAATTAAGTCATTTACCAAATTAAATAAAATATAAAATAAAGTCATGCCTAATTTAGATAAGTCAAATATATTAACTTCCTAACTAAACAAAATCATATACTAAATTAAAGAAATTGCATGCCTAATTAAAATAAATCAACAAATATTATGCCTAATTAAAATCAATCATAACCAATTAAAAATATTGACTTCCTAATCTAACAAATTGTATTCCTAAACCAAGCCAATCAAATATTCAACCTTCCTAATCTAAACCAATCTTGTCTCCATCAAATCCCTTGCTTTCCTTGTCCAACACCAAATCATATCTCTCTTTAATACCAAATATCCCTTCCTTGTGAGACAAGGAGAATCCCTAGCCCTTGCCTATATAAACAACCCAAAACCAAAGCCAATCCTCTCTCTTAAATCCCCACAGCAACAAACACAAAAACCATGAAACCCTAAACAACCTCATGCAAACCCTTCACGCCTGCCCCCACTTTAGCGCACCACTAACCCTTCACGCCCTCCTCACTCAAACACAGATAAGCCACATTCACTAGCCCTCATCTAAACACATAGCATCACTCCACACATGCCCCCTTTACGTAAGCAAACTCCCCACTCAACAAGCCATCTGCCTCTTCACGGCAAAGTCCACGCATAACAAGCCCTGCACCCACCATTGACATTGCCTCACGCACAAACCATCCTACACAAGTAATTCATTCACGCCTCAGACCATCACGTAGTCAGCCCTCATAAGCCACGCAAAACCAGCCCCTCAACAGCTACTTCCAGACCATCACGTATCACTACCCTCTGTCTTCACACATCATTACCATCCACAGACCATCGCAACACTCATCTCCCACCTCGTCCAGTAGCCACACAGTCTTACGTAACTCTCAGCCAAGCACAAAGCCAACTAGCCACGAATTCAACCAAAACGCTAAATAAAACAGCCCCTTATTGACCAATAAATATGCAATCAACGTGAGCAGCAAACAATAACCCTTAATCTCACAAACGGCCACCCACTTCACGCCAAGCTACCTTGTACTCACACACATCCACACACAGCGCCTGCCCTCTCAACACGTCCTCAGCCGTTCCATCACGCACTGACCATAACAATATAAACCAAAGCCTCTGCCCCACTAGCCGCCATTAGTCTTCATCCAGCACACCCCCTACACAGCCTCATTCACGCATTTGTACTGCCCTCTCCAAAAAGTTCAATTCACGCCCCATTCAACGCTACAAACTGCCCTTAACCAACCAACAAATCAGCGCACGAAACCCTCTCCAAATAGTCTAGAAAACTGCCCAGTAAAACAGTCCAGAAACCGCCTAAAACAGTCCCCGAAACACCAAAAACAGTAGCCTAATACAACCAAAATAGTGACTAGAAAACCGTGAGGAAACAGCAGCAAAACGGAGTGAAAACAGTGACTAAAACAGCAAAACAGCGAGCTAAGATGTTAATCCAGTAACCGGAAGAGTTGCGGAGTGATAGCCCTTCCGACGGCCGTGAAACGCGAGTCCGAAAGTCGACATAAAAGGTTAGACCTGAGGGTACTTTTCCTATTATTTCCATCTATCTCTTTTTAATTATTTTATTCGTTTTTATCGCATGAGAGTCGTTTATTGATGCATGATTGTGGCCCTTGAATAGATTGTAAATGCATGTATTGTGTAATAATGCATGTTGTGGCCCTTGAGTAGATAAATATGCGTATATTGTAAAATGATGTATGTTGTGGCCCTTGAATAAAATGAGAAATGTGTCGCCTCTCATGGTATATAGAATGGAAACCCGGACACAAATTTCATAGCCGATTCCGAATGGACGGTAGTATGATCTGTACTCGGGATACAACTCCACGTACCACTTGAGTAAACGGCGCATATTTTGTTTTATGTTGCTTTGATTTGTTTGTTATTCGTTTTTGAATTCCTACATTTATTTATTTGATGTGTTCATGAGATGGTATTCAAGCATGATTAGCCATTTATTTTGCGTTACGTTTAGGTTGTTCTTTGTTTTTCGCATTATATGATCGAAGTATGTTCATGAGATTGCCGTGTGATATTGCATGTTTGTTGTTATGATGATTACTTTCATGCATGTGAACTTAAAAGTAGAATTATCCTTGGAAATATGTTGCTTAGGCTTGGTTGAATTATTCCATAAATCATTTTATTACAAGTGACATAAGTAAGGGACCATTCCGAACCCAACGGTTTGAGGTCTTCCCTTGCGAGGGGTGAATGCGGCCTTAAATCTCATTTTCCCGGTTCACACGGGTGGCGACTCCATTATTCTCCGGTTTAGTCCCCCGCGGGCTACTCCGTACTCCCAACCGGGCCGTGAGCCCGGGACAGCATGTGTCGCCCAGTTCCTGTGTCCCACAGTAATCATAACTTAAGATATTTATATTTTAATTACTGTAATTATTTAACAGTTAAATAATTAAATAATTATTTAAATACAAATATTTTAAATAAATGAATTAAATTTACTTTAAATATTCAAATACATATATAGTAATTATTTATGTTAAATATCACAATTTGACATTTAATTAATGTGTATTAATAAAATAAATCATTTAATATAAATACACATTAATTAGGAAATGACCATTAGGTCCATTTTCATATATCTTTCGTTTAAACGTTAAACGATTTATAAATAATAAATATTATTCATAAAAATTGCCCTAGTGCTCTACGTGTATATTCATTAGTGAGACTCTCTAGGTTCAGGCATATCCGTCACGAAATCTAATTTCGTGTCAATAATCTACTCACTCGTAAATTATGTCGAATACAGATAAACTCTCTGAACCATATAGGTCGAGGTCATTGCATAAGTATAATCCCTATGTCACAGGTATCCGGATTATTTCAGAGATATAGATATAAACGTCAAATCTCTATAGAAATAATCACGTCGACATTTCTATTAACAATCTCTTAATAACATTTAGAACTAATTTCAACAGTGTACTACGGGCCCATGGATTTAACAGATTGATAATTCCATATTGAATACAAATACTATGTACACAAAACTGACGGATCCTTTCTTGATACACACAGGATATCCTGAGCATCAGTCCACACCCAACGAACAAGCAGAGATCTGATCTAAATAGATCGGTGACATGACTGCCATCAAAGTGTGGAGGATAACTCATATATCCTCAGTGATATCTGAAGTCAAAGAATCACTATGCTCACTCAACCCGAGAAGATTCTTATTGACATTTGTGTACTATCCATTAAGAATCTTTGATGAGTCATTCAGTGTTTATCCGCTATAAATACCTACACGTCTATACGAGTCTCCAAGACTCATGGTTCATTGAGAAACCGTTGGAATCCAAGATTCTAATATACGTCATGTACCAGTCTCAACAGGTTTACTTTACTGACCAAGTAGTGTAAACCATGACCAAGAACTGTCTAAGAATGACAACGTCATGATACAACTCATTGTCAGTTGCGACGCTTTTGCAACAATATCATAACTAATCATTCTAAGGTCTGTTACGTATTTACCATATAAAAGAGATGTTATATATAATAGGATCTGTTTATTTTATTCATAATAAAATATTACATAAATATTTACAGGGAAATACATAAGAAAATTGGCGCTCTCAGCACCAACCCTAACACGTTATCCCACTTGCTCTAATACACATCGACTCCACATGTTTATCAAATAACTTTGAATGAATGGCCTTAGTAAGCGGGTCTACTACATTATCTTCACTCGGTACCTTGCACACGATAATGTCCCCTCACGACACAATCTCTCGAATGATGTGGTACTTTCATTTCACATGCTTCGACTTCTGATGTGCCCTTGGTTCCTTTGCTTGCGCAATGGCTTCAGTATTATCATAGTATAACGAAATTAAATTATCGATACTTGAGACTACTCCTAATTCTGTGATAAAGTTCCTAACCTATAGAGCTTCTTTTGCAGCTTCGGAAGCTACAACATATTCCGCCTCTGTGGTGGAATCAGCTGTTGACCCTGTTTGGAACTCTTCCAGCAAACTGCACCTCCGTTAAGGGTAAACACGAATCCTGATGTAGAATTTCTATCATTAGGATCTGATTGGAAATCAGAATCTGTATACCCATTAACTTGCTGTTCATTTTCTCCATATATTATCAACTTATCCTTAGTACCTTTAAGATACTTAAGGATATGTTTAATGGCCATCCAATGGTCATTTCCTGGATTGGACTGATACCTTCTTGTCACACTAACTGCGAAGCTGATATCAGACCTAGTACATAACATGGCATACATGATGCTGCACAAACACGAAACATAAGGCTGATTAGACATCCTAATCTTCTCATCTGCTGTTTGTGGACACATCTTTTTTGAAAGATGTAAGCTATGTCTGAACAGTATGTTTGATGTCTTACAGTTTCCAAAATTATACCATTCTAAGATCTTATCTATGTATGTTGATTGGGATAACCCAATAAGCTTCCTTTCTCTATCTCTATAGAGTTTTATACCTAAGACATAAAAAACTTCACCCAAGTCCTTCATGGAGAAATTCTTACAGAGGTAAGTTTTGACGCCTTGAATCATCCCTATATCATTCCCAATGATCAGAATGTCGTCAATATAGAGAATTAAAAATACCACCATAACCCCACTGGCCTTTTTATACACACAGGATTTTTCCGAATTCTTGAGAAAACCAGACAATTTGATTATCTCATCGAATCGAAGATTCCAACTTCGTGAAGCCTGTTTAAGTCCATAAATGGACTTCTTAAGCTTACATACCATGCCCGAGTTCTCACTGGATGCAAAACCTTCCGGCTATTCCATATATATTTCTTCATCAAGAAATCCATTCAGAAAAGCCATTTTGACATCCATTTGTTAAATCTCGTAATCATGGTAAGTGCTAATAGAAAACAAAATCCTTATAGACTTGAGCATCGTACCTGGCGAAAAAGTTTCATCGTAGTCGACACCAGGTCGCTACGAGTAACCTTTAGCTACCAGTCGGGCCTTAAAGGTTTCAACCTTTCCGTCAGGCTCGCGCTTCCTTTTGTAAATCCATTTACAACCGATATGAACAATTCCTTCAGGAAGCGGAATCAAATTCCAAACTTGATTCTCATGCATTGAGTCTAACTCGGATTTCATGGCGTCTTACCATTTCATGGAGTCGATATCCAACATCGATTCTCTATAGGTAAAAAGGTCAGTCTCTTCAACTAAGAGAACATCGAGACTCTTTTCTTGTATCAAATACAAGCGTTCAGGAGGTCTAGATACCATTTGTGATCTACAGAGTGTGTATGTTGAAGGTTCTTCATCTTCTTGAACTTCAGGTTCATCCGTTGGTTCATTGGTTTCAGGTTGTACTTCATCAAGTTCAACCTGTCTATGATCACCATCTTCAGACAAAAATTTCTCTCTAGAAATTTTACGAAGCGAGCTACGAACACATTTCGATGCTCGGTATCATAGAACAAATATCCTTTCATATTTTAAAGATATCCAACAAACCTAAACTTTTACCCTCGAGGCAAAAGCTTATTCTGCTGAGCCATCCTGACGTATACAGGACTACCCCAAATCTTAACATAACTAAGATTCGATTTCCTACCGATCCATATCTACAGAGTCGTATGAACAGCTATAAAAGGAATCTCATTCAGGAGATGAACGGCAGTTAAAAGAGCATAACCCCATAAGTAATAGGGCAAGTCTATATAACTCAACATTCATCGAACCATATCCAATAATGTCTGATTTCTCATCTCTAACTCTCCTTTGTGTTGTGGAGTACTCAGAGGAGTATATTGAGCGAGAATCCCATTCTCCTTTAAATAATCAGTGAAATCTCCACTTATATATTCACTGTCTCGATCAGATCAAAGACATTTAATATATTGACTAGTCTGTTTTTCTACTTCATTTCTGAATTCTTTGAACTTTGAACTTTTCAAAGTTTTCTGATTTATGTTTCATCAAATAAACATAACCGTACCATGACAAATCATCGGTAAAAGTGATGAAGTATGAAAACCACTGTGTGCAGTCTGACTCATAGGACCACATACATCAGAATGTACGAGTTCTAATAAGTCAGTGGCTCGGTGTCCAACACCTGAAAATGGGGCTTTGGTCATTTTACCCCGAATGCAAGATTCACAAGTTCGATAAGGTTCAATGGTGAGATCATGTATCAAACAATTCCTAACCAACTGGGTTAGGCGTTTCACGCCTATGTGACCCAACCTCATGTGCCACAGTTCAATATTATTTATATCAGATTATTTATGTTTATTAATTCCAAGTAAAAGATATCTTGTAAGGTTCGCAATATGTAATGACCATGCTTATTTGGATAACAAAAGATCTGAATATTATTTCTATCAAATAAATACAAAGAACGATTCTTAATATTTACATTATATCATTTAGTATCTAATACAAAAGTGACATAATATTCACCACACATCCTGGCACAAAATAACAGTCATTCAACAAAAGTCTCCCACTAGGTAATGGAATCTCGCATATACCCACTGCAACCGCATCCAAAGAGTTGCTACTCCCGAATCGCAACTACATCTCACCAGATTTCAGCCGTCTAGTTTCCGTCAGCACCTGTAATAAATTGCAAATGTGAATGAGACAAGCAGAATCTAAAATCCAATTAGATGTTATAGCTTCACAATCCAATGCGATATCAATAATAGGAAAAATAGAAGTACCTGATGTCGATGCTCTTTCCCTCCTTATCTGTGCGAGGTAGTATGAACATTTTCTTTTCCAGTGGCCGACTTTCTGGCAGTGTGGCACTTATCTTCATAAACTCTATTGGGCTTCGCTACCGTAGCCTGCGGAGGAATATTGAAACCTTTCTTCTTCTTTCCATTTGTCTTATTCCTCTTCGACTTGGATTGGGAAGAAGCAGAAAGTGAAGTGGGTTCGGAAAGCAAATCTTCCTTCGCTATGAGAAGCATCATATGCAACTCACGGTAAGAGTAGTGAATCCCATTCATATTGAAGTACATGAAAAACTGGCGATATGACGCCAGGAGCGAACCAAGTATGACACTCCCTCCTATAGTATCATTGAGATGGAAATCACTACGCCCCAATTGCTTGATCAAATCGATCAAATGAAGCACATGCGTGCTCACAGCCTACCCCTCATCAAGTTTGGAATGGAACAGTTCCATTGCAACTCTATGAACCACGACATTTTCCTGGTTCATGAACAATTCACAAGGTTGTGTCATCATGCTATATGCATCGTGCATCTCAAAGTATTGCCTCTTCAGTTCAGAAGAAAGAGAATTGAGAATGAATGATTTAACCCTTAAATCACCATCTTTCCATTTACAGAAAGTCTCAATCTCTTCAGGTGATGCATCCTCTGATATAGCAAGTGGTAATGGACCTTCCAAAATGTATCCCAGCTTTTCGGATCCAAGGACAATCCTCAAATCCATTTCCCAGTCCTCAAAGTTCTCAACGCCCTTAAGCTTATTCGTATCAAGCATACGAGCAAAAAGATTGGTCGGAGGTGCCGCCATCGTAAATCTATCAAATAGACAATGAATCAACAATTAGCAGATAAAATAATTTCATATTATATCAAAAGCATTAAATAGATCATGGATTTTTAATCCAAAAAATGCATCTCCCACTATTTCATGCAAAATTGTAATCCCCAGACAGAATACAAAACATGCGATAATCAAATCATAACATAATAGTGAAAGGTGGACCCATTAATATATTTCAGCTCACAGCTTTGGCACGTTCTTGTCTACGTACATTCATTAGGTAGACAACTCATTGTCGATCATTCACCAGTGACTTGTGGGTTTTCGTTCCTAGTCGTTTCTCGTTGTGACAACTTTGGCATGTTCACAAGGAGGCGTACCAAGGTCAAACTTGTCAATGATAAATTCAAGATACTTGCGTAACCTTGAAAGCTTTGGCACGTTCAGTATTCCGCTTTCGCTTAAATTCACCTAATATCAAAATATATTCGGTACAAATAAATTCCTACCGGCCATATCCTCACAACTTTGGCACGTTCTCAGATATAGTCGTAGATTATTTATCCATAAGCGGTATTGACAAGACGGACCAAGTAATATGCATCAAATACATATTAAATATAAAAACCTTATTTTCAAATAGGGATTTTTCCGCAAAAGATGCTTTTACTTTATTTAATCAAATTAAATAAACACATGCATGCATAAAGTAAAGATTAACGGTTCATTGAGAAACCATTGGAATCCAAGATTCCAATATACGACATGTACCAGTCTCAACAGGTTTACTTTATTGACCAAGTAGTGTTAACCTTGACCAAAAACTGTTTAAAAATGACAACGTCATGATACAACTCAATATCAGTTGCGACGCTTTTGCAACATTATTATAACTAATCATTCTAAGGTCTGTTACGTCTTTACCATATAAAAAGAGATGTTATATATAATAGAAACTATTTATTTTATTCATAATAAAATGTTACATAAGTATTTACAAAGAAAAACATAAGAAAATTGGTGCTCTGAGCACCAACCCTAACAGTACACTCCTCAACAAAATGGTGTGGCATAAAGGATGAATAGAACGTTGCTGGAAAGAGTAAGAGTTATTCTCAGAACAACTAGTTTACCAAAGTGATTTTGGGCAGAAGCAGTTCATACAACATGCTATGTTGTAAATAGATCTCTATCAACAGCAAATGATTTGAAGACACAGATGGAGATGTGGAGTGGAATGGCAGCTAATTATTAATCTCTTCACATTTTTGGTTGTCATATATACATGATGTACAACGCTCAAGAAAGAACAAAGCTAGATCTAAAATCTAGAAAATATATTTTCTTGGGTTATGTTGATGGAGTAAAGGGGTATCGCTTGTGGGATCCCACTACCCACAAGATCAAATCAGCAGGGATGTGATATTTTCAGAAGATCAACTACAGAAAGAAGGAAATGATAGTACTTAAAAAGAAAGTACATAGACTACAACAATATTGGTGGAAAATAATCCAGAACAAGAAAATTCGGATTCTTCTGAAGCAGCACTAAAGCACGAGGTACCAGAACCAACCGTGTTTGAAACTTCTGAATTCACCGATCCACTCGAGAGAGAAGACTTCTAGATTGGCACTCAGAGTATGTTATAGAGAGTAACATTGCATACTGTCTTCTAATAGATGATGGAGAATCATCAACTTTCCATGAAGCTACAAATGACGTAAATGCATCTTTGTGGATGG
Organism: Zanthoxylum bungeanum; assembly: GCA_019454045.1. Classification (NCBI taxonomy): domain Eukaryota; kingdom Viridiplantae; phylum Streptophyta; class Magnoliopsida; order Sapindales; family Rutaceae; genus Zanthoxylum; species Zanthoxylum bungeanum. The sequence continues at coordinate 46,456 of SKCR01003211.1, forward strand.
AAACAATGCAAGAAGAAATATAAGATTTGCACATAAATAATACATGAGATCTAATACAATTACCACGTGGAAGAAAAATCATTGGTAATAAATGGGTCTATAAGATCAAGCGAGATATCAATGATCAAATGGAGAGGTATCATGCACGATTGGTGGTAAAAGGATATGTTCAGAAAGATGAAGTGATTTCAACGAGATATTTTCTCCGGTGGTTCGACTTACAATAGTCAGAGTAGTTATGGCTATGTGTGCTAATTTTAACCTACATCTGTAACAGTTGGATGTGAAAACTGCATTTCTTCATGGAGAACTTGAAGAAGAAATTTATATGCTCCAATTAGAAGATTTTTCTGAAATAGGTAAGGAGAACTTGGTTTGCAGGTTGAACAAATCTCTATATGGTCTCAAATAGGCGTCAAGATATTGGTATAAGAGATTTGATTCCTTCATTATTTTCCTTGGGTACAATAGACTCAGTTCATACCATTGTACATATTATAAAAGGTTTGGAAGTAATAATTTTATTATTTTATTATTATATGTGGATGACATGTTAGTAGCAAGCCCTAACAAAGATCGAGTCTAAGAATTAATGGGACAGTTCTAGGGAGTTTGACATGAAGGATCTGAGACCAGTAAACAAGATTTTAGGGATGCAAATACACCGATACAGAAGCTCAGATATATCAAAGGAACCTCAGATGTTGTATTATATTATGGAGGATCAGAATTAATTTTCAGGGGCTACGTGGATTCAGATTTTTACAAGAGATCTTGACAAAAGAAAATCCACTACAAGTTATGTGTTTGTACTTACAGGAGGAGCAGTGAGTTGGGTATACAAGTTACAGAGTGTTGTGGCTTTGTTTACAACAGAAGCTGAATACATGGTAGCTACATAAGCTTGCAAGGAAGCTATTTGGTTTCAAAGGTTATTGGAGGAGCTCGGTCACAAACGAGAGAAGATTTCATTATTTTGTGACAGTCAGAGTGCTTTGTTTATTGTAAAGTATCCAGCCTTTCATTTTAGAACAAAGTATATAGGGATACAATACCACTTTGTTTGTGAAGTAGTGGAAGAAGACAATGTGAAATTATTGAAGGTACACACCAATGAGAACCTTGAGACGCAATGACCAAGCTTATCAATACATACAAGTTTGTATGATGTAGATCCTCTTATGGCTTAGCAGAAACGTAAGCAGTTTAAAGACGACAAAGTAGAACATATGGTGTGGAAACTGATTGGTTCTCAATCAAGTTTCCAAGTGGGAGAATTGTTAATTATTGCACCGAAATATGCAATAATTGAATATATAAAAAATATATTAAATATCTGGGTGGGTCCCACATGCATAAAAAGAAAATAATAAAAAATTAGAATTCATTATTTGTACAATGAATCTCATGCATATAAATAGAGGCTTCATTTCATCATTTTCTTCAATCCATTCTCAACCAAATCCTTTGTATTCTAAGAGAGAAAAATATCGTTTCTTCTTAAGAGTATGTGAGAGAGTTGTAATTCTCATATTATAAAATAGTGTGAGATTTTTCATTAATTGTGTTTAGATAGTGGTTGAATTCTTTCCACTATAGTTAAATCTTTCTACTTTTACCCGTGGATGTTTCCCTCACATTGAGGGTTTTATCACGTTAAATCTGTGTCTCATTATTTTATTTTATTGTTAATATTTATGGTAGGCTAAGCCTCCAAATTATTATTGTATTGTAATATGGTAGACAACACCTCTTAAACTAACAATTGTTCTCAATTTCACTTTACTTGCCAGCTTCAGCCCACGATCCCCTAACAATTCATGTCCCATAACCATAAACGTTTTCACAACTAAATTTGCATATCTTATTGTTTGAACTCGTCTCCGTCCTCGTTTTCTCTGACATTTCATCAAATAACTTCAGTGCTTTGAAAATTTCTTCTTTTCTCAGACAAACTTCAAGCTATAGCCTTGAAACTCACATTGGTCATGTAAATAGCGAGGGTTTTGCTTTCATGTTTGTAGGAAATGATTTCTCTTACAGCGAAAAAGTGTTATGTACCAGGATCGTGTTGGGTTTTCTAGGTCAAACCAAGATCAAATTAAGCAAGAAATCATGTGAATACAACAAAGTAAGAATGCGAAAAATACTCACTTTGATCGGATTTTGGATACGTTGAACACAAAAATTCTGCTCCTTGAAGTTTCGGCCAAGCCCTTGTGTTGTGCTCCAAGCTCCTCTTTGATGTGTATGTTAAGCTCCAAGCTTGATTCCTGAATTCCAAACTCATGGAAAGGTTTCCCTATCACATTTGTATGAATCTTTAGTGTGCTAGCACTTGAAAATTTTTGCAACAAAAATTTCCCCTTCTCTTGTGTATGTCTCGGCCAAGCCAAGAAGAAGAGGAAATTTTGGAAGGCCATTCGGCCAAGGAGAAGAAAATGGTGAGAGATAATTTGTTTTGATTTCAAAAATCAATTTATATCATTTACCAAATCATATTTGGTATATGTCATTCACAAGTCAAGCTTGTGTAAGAAACAAGCAATCTCCAACAACTTACATCAACTAAAAAGTTAGATAAAGTTGACTAGTGATGTGACTTGTGATGTGAGTTATGGGCCCCACTTGATTCAAAATCCGAGTGGGCCCGCAACACATCCCGGGCTCGGGTTCGCTAATTCCGAATTAACAAATTTTTCGTTGCGACTTAATTAAATCAAATTTAATTAAATAATTATGCCTAGTAAAATTACTATTCACGTCGCTCGCGAATTAATTCTAAATTAATTCGTTTGCCCGAATTAAAATCCAATTTTAATTCCACGTCGAAATCTAATTTCGTTTAATATATTGAATATATTATTTTATCGATTAATTCCAAATTAATCGTTCTCTCTCTTCAAATAGTATTTTATCCCAGATAAAATCTCTCCGCAATTAATCCTAGATTAATTTTCTCTCTCTTATAATTAATCTCAGATTAATTATGTTCGAGTCATACGTCATTGGTGAATCTTCGGGAAGTGACCCATGAGATCCCTGGATATGTTGGCAGTAAATCCGGTCATCGGAGTATCCGAATACGTGCGTACCTAGTACCACGTTCTTACCGATTTACAAGACATGGTTGGCTTCTAGCAAAGCACCGTGTCTACCCAATTCTCCAGAAATATTCTTTTAAGGAATATGTAATATGTTTCAGGCGTAGTATACGTAGTATTGCGTATTGCGATCCAGTATCGGATGTCACATGCAAGGCCTGAGGCTGGAATTGTGCCTGCCCCGTACGAAGCATATATCAGATCTCTGGTAACTAGTCTCTATAATCGGATAAACATGACCTAGTCATATTATCCCGATGACTGTAGTACTAAAGAGTACTAGTTTCGTATCCTGCGTGATCATCATCTTCATATGACTGAAGTGATACGTCCATCTTGACATCACACCCAATACACTACGATTCTCAATATACCCAGAAGAGGCGTACACAGAACCTGTTAAAGCCCTGGATGACCAAAACCAAAGTATATTGATTGTCGCAAGTATTAGCGATGCAAGTCTCAGGTTAAGACCAAATACACCTACCCTGATTCGGACTTTCATAGACACATAGTCATACTACCAATGAAATTTCGAGGGGTCTATCCAGAGCGAAGCTGTTTCCGTACCATCGGTAAACACAACCTCCTATCACACTTGCATAAGTATCCAATACTTAAATATATGAGAACTATGCCGTTATGCTCCCACAACGCGCACAAGTGCAATACTAGTCTATTCTACATTATCAATTGTAGGGGTTTTAGGGGCAGAATCCGGTAACGCAGCGGAAGCGGCGGAAGATCGTATCTTCCGATTTCAAAACTTTTTCTCGGATTAATTAAATAAACATATTTATTTAATTATCCAATAATCAAATTATGAAATAAAATTCAATAAATCATATTTAAGTGAATTTACCAAATTACCCTTACTTTGGTATTTTGTCTATTTTAGTCCGAAATTGATCTAATCAATTTTGAATGATTCTAAATCATTTCTAAGATGAACTTAGCATGTTCAAAACATCAAAACACCAAAAGCACCAAAATCCCCAATTTTGTTCATCATGGCCGAATGCACCATTAGGGTGCCAAATTGTGCACTTTGTCATTTCATGCTTCAAAACACATCAAGATGTAATCCAATCAACATGAAACTTTATATGCATCATATACACATCCAAATACACAACATATATGAAAACCCCCAAATTTGGAATTGGTCATGAACCCTAATTTTTCAATTTCTTCAAATTGGACAAATTAGACCAAATTGGTTAAATCAATTACTTAATCATGTTTCTTCCATCCAATCAAAGTCTCAACACAATGAAACAACTCAAGATCAAATCTAGGTCATCTAAGAGTGGGTCAACAACTCTAGATTAGCAACATGGTTTCCAAAACCTTAAAAGAATGCTTATTACTACACTAGTAATAAACTTCCAACATCATACATGCAAATCACCTTCATCAAACTTTTATCCATCAAAAGTACAAAGAATAAAGAATAGAAAAACTCAAGAACATCACAAGATGTTTCCCACAACAAGAGGAACAAATTACTCTCTAATGGAAGGTTGGAAATACTTACTAAATTCCAAGCTTTTCCTTGTTTTTCTTTTCTTTTCTCTCTACCTTCTTTGTCTTGTTTTAATGGAGTTTTGATAAAGTGAATTGGTTCCTTAAACCCTAAAATTAAATGAAACAATATATACTTGCCCAAATGAAGGCCTTGGCCGAATTTGGCCTAAGGAAATGCAAGTTATACTAGTTTCATTTCATTTCAATTTCATTTGCCAAGTTGATAAAATGATCATTACATTTTAATGACAATTTCAACTTAGTCAACAATGGCAACATGAAAAATATAACCATTATATTCAATTAGGGTCATGGCCGAAATTTTGCAAAAAAATAAAGGAAAAAGATATTTTCATTTTTCAAACAATTTAAACAAATATCTTAAGAAGTCAAAATCAATTTGACAACCTTTTCCTGTAATGTAAAGTCAACAATTGCAACTTATAATCACTTCCTAACTTTATCATTTGGTGATATATTTATATTTTAATTATATTAATCATTTAACAATTAAATAATTAAATAATTAATTAAATACAAATATATCAAATATATGTATTATATTTACTTTAAATATCTCAAATACATATATTGATGATATATGTCAAATACCTTTATTTGACTATTTATTAATGTGTATTTAATAATATCATATATTAAATACAAATACACATTAATTAGGAAATGACGGTTCGGCCCGTTCGCATGTATTTTTCGTTTAACGATTAAACGATTTATAAATAATCATCATTATTCATAAATGTTGCTCTAGTGCTCTACGAGTATGTTTCATTATTGAGACTCTCTAGATTCAGGTATATCCGTCACGAAATCCAATTTCATGTCCATAATCTATCCACCCGTAGATTATGACGATCACGGATAAACTAGCTGAATCATACAGGTCGAGGTCATTGCATACGTATAATCCCTCCGTCACAGGTATCCAGATAATCCCAGAGATATAGATGTAAACGTCAAATCTCTATAGGTATTATCTCGTCGACGTATCTATTAGCAATCTCTAAATAATACTCGGAACTTACTTCCGATGTATACTGTGGCCACAGATTTAACAGACTGCTAAATATATATGGACTACCTATGCTCTGTACACAGAACTGACGGATCCTATCTTGACACACACAGGATATCCTGAGGATCGATCCACACCCAACGAACAGGCGGAGGTCTGATCTAAATAGATCGGTGACGTGACTGCCATCTAAGTGTGGAGGATGTCTCATACATCCACAGTGGTGTCTCAAGTCGAAGGACCACTATGCTACTCAACCCGAGAAGATTCTTATTGACGTTGGCGTACCATCCATTAAGAATCTTCGGTGAGCCGTTCAGTGTTTATCCACTATAAACACCTACACGTCTATACGAGTCTCCCTAGACTCATGGTTCATTGGGATAAACCATCGGACCAAGTCTCGATATACGACATGTATTGGTCTCAACGGATTTGACTAACCGACCCGTGTTAGCAAATCTTGACCAGGAACTATGTTTGATAATATACATATAGCAGTGACACTTCCCAATGTCAATTACAAACTAACTTTGTAACTGTGTACTGCATTATATATTATCGGGCCTTTGTCTAATATATACATATCACTAAACCATATTTAGTTTCAATCTAATCGTAATCAGATCGAATATGTATATAAGAACAAGAGGTGCAACCATAAATAAGTAATATTATGGAATAAGAGGATGTTTGTATTCATGAATCAGACATAAATACGGCCCGGATTGGCGCTCTGAGCACCAACCCCAACATCGATGTCCAGTCTCGATAATACTACGACTAGGGATATTTTTATGATTAAACCTTAGTGGATTAATATTGTCTCATATCTTATTAATCCGGAACTAATCATATGAACGTTTATCATTTATATATCTTGGAAATCCAATTACAAATGATAAAAGATCAATTTCCTTTGTCACATAGTTAATTTATACAACAACACCATGTGTCTGTACAAATAGTGATGTTATGGGCCATAATTGTCCAACATATCGGCCTTGAAAAATTTTCTGCATTTACCCCTTTATTTTCCGAAATTGTCTAAGTCTATTGGACTTGTTTACATTATGTTTTTTATGATTTTTCCAGCCTCGAACACCAGCCCAAAAACTAGACTATTTTGCACACCGTAACTATCCTTTACGCGCGCGTAGCTTACTTTTTTTGCTGGCTGTTTGATGATTTTATGTCACAATTTTGGACAAAAATAATCACTTCAAAACATCCATAAATTGTCTACAATATAGCCATTTGTGTTCCCAATTTTCTAGGCAGAAACACAACCAAATCGTAGCACAAATAAGATATGAAAGCGGCGGCAGTGAGCAGATTTTTCTGCTCTCTGCCGAGTGCTACAAAAAGAAAAGTATAAGCATTTCACGTCAAGTTCCAAAAGGTATTCCGCGCTATGACTCGCCACCAAAAATGAAAGAGTGGGCTTGACTCACAAGAACAAATAAATTCATAAACACTTTAGAGGTTTTCAAGTTGTCACACAAAGTTTTGTATTTTTTTTCCTCTCAACACTTGAGAGAAAAAATCAAGAATGAGGGAGGCTAGGGTTTTTTCAAAAGTAAGAGTTTTCAAAAGAAAATCATATTTCCTTTTTATACTTAGGGTTTAGGTTGTCAAAATTAAACAAAACACCTCCCATTTTTTCCTCAAAAATTCGGCCAACCCTATAATTTTGTAACATCAAAATTTTCATGATAAATGTCATCATAATGATATTAAAAGTGTTACTAATTAAAAAATATAACTATCATTTTTATAATAAAGATTTTTAAAATCTTTTATTTCCAAAAGTGATATATTAAATAATTTAATATTTATAACCTTTTTTAAAAAATAATAAATGATTATATCATAATCATTTATTTAAATAAAAACTTTATATTAAATTTAACATAAAGTCTCATGTGTGACAAATATATTTAATAACCACATTAATAATAATATATGTGACTATATAATTGAACCATTCAATTATATTTAATTTGCTACAGTATATCGAGCTAGCACGGGGACCAAATGGACTCACAGTTCTGAGCTCTAATAATCTCATAATATTAATTAAACTCTTTAATTAAATATTATGAATTATTAACTTTAGGTTATTCCACTAAAAAATCAAAGATGCACTCTCGTTGCCATAAATATATTATATAAGTCGAACTACGTCGGTGTCCATCGATATAGTCATTACATACGGATTAACCTTTCACGAGTATCTCACAATTAGAGTCAGGTTAATATGTCTGCCATACCCCTTTAATTATTTTTACCTTAAGTAACATTGATTTTCTAATGAACGATTTATCCATAACTATTATGAATATTAATCTTTCTATTCGTAATAGAAAGACTTGAGCACTCTAATCGTTCAAGTACCGAATTAACCCTTAAGGAAGATACACCTCTATTTCTCGCAAGAAGGAGTGAACTCCATATCTATGTAAAACGTCACCGGCTACACACCAAACCATATCCTCAAAGTACGTAGCTATTGGTCGGTATTTCTATTCCAACCCCACCTTTGTAAATCAAAGGACATAACCTATCTATCGTGTAGGAGTTCGTAGTACATTTAGGATTCAGATCAATCCATATATGACCATC